>JZKD02S1685624.1:706926-728184 GCA_000966675.3 Picea glauca
TCCTTCTTCAATTCACTTTGTCATCTTCAAAAATTCATTTCTCCTCAACCATGAGGATCCACGTGACGTGCCACATACCACTAGAAACAACATGATGTATACTATCCATTCATGGATGTTGTATATGCATGTGCATTTTCCTTCATGTCCAAATACCTTTATCAATCTTGCGGTCCAAAACCCATGACTAGGGTTGACATCAATGACAACAACCAATCTTCCAACAAAAAATACCCTATGAATAGCATCCAATGATGAAAACTGTTGACAAAGGTGAGGAAACCACCAATAAGGATAATGACATCCAAGACACTGCATGAATCCCATGTGTGAATAGATGTCTTCTCGTCGAACACAAGGGAAACCACCCAGTCAACGACCGATGATGAAAGGTCGACTGTTGGGTTCAAGGTTACCTACCAATGATGAAAGTAGGAACAAGGTGCACGATAGGACTACAATATCATGTGACCCTGAGACAAACTGAGGGTATGATCGACATGCAAAGTCAAGAGTTCTGAGGAGTGGCCGACACAGGTTGATAGAATTCCTTTGAACAAGAGCATGAGACATATGGAGGACTCTAGCAGTATAGACCCAATGATGAAACCATGAGATGCAGAAGGCATCAATAAAATTCTCTATAGGAACTGGAAGAGTAACCAGTCGGTAGAGAAAACTTTGTAACGAGCTCAGCTTCCTAAGGCCATGCTAATCCCAAAATTACAGTGACAAGTGGACTCAATAACTTTGTGCTCTGTTCAAAGGCGACACAATTGCTGCCAATACAAGATAATACTCCCTTCCCACCTGTCTTTTTTTTTATTTTTCATAGACAAATGAATGCTATGATACAAAGGAGGAAACGAGTGTCGCAAGTAAGCAAAACTAGTTCTAGCAGTGAAACACACCTATGCTCAATGCAAGGAGATGCATGCGGGAGATGGACACTTGGGGGAATGTTCCATCCTAGGTATATGGTGTAAAATTGCTAAGGATATAAACAAGGCTCTGCTTGGTTGAGAATGCAAAAACTGCTAAGGCAAATGGTTTATAACACAAAGAGAGAACCGGCTATAGGCTCAATACTGCAAGCAAGGGCATGAGATGCAATCACAACTTAACGCCAAAAAATGTCCTTTTTTATGATTTTTAGTCTACTTGGTGTGAACTAGGGATAAACTTGTGCCAAATAGACGTCCTTTCAAATCCAATTTACGAGTGTGAAAGAGACAAGTTCACTCGACAATCTTTTCGCTTTTTGAAGAAGAGTTGGAAAAGAGCGTAAATTAAACTCAGTTGGGAGTCCTCGGGGTATAAGGTAGCATATTTATGAGTGAGAAATGAGGTTGAGCATAAAGTCATGTATTAGCTATGAGGGACTCCCGGTCCTATGGAAAAAATCTTTGCATGGGCACCAAGTAAAGTAGGGGATCTAACTAGGGCACCCATGTTTGGTAAGTCTCTACCACTTGATAATGACATGACTTATAGCAGACGAAAGGTTCTGTGTCGTAACAAATCGATTCGTACCTAAGGCATAAAAAGTGATAGTTATAGGATAATGCAAAAATGCATGATGGAATGGATACATATCCTATATGTTGGGTAATGAAAACACCTGCCCGTGGTGACGAACGACCAACATAACGTTGAAATCCGCAAGAATCCCTAGTGAAAACTACAAAAACCAACTCAATCCACCTTTGTATTAGTCCATTAGGTGAAAAAATGGCTCAAAACTATAGAAAGTGGGTAAAAATTGTATATAAATAGTAACAAAACTAAAAATTACTATACCATTTTATTTTTTATCCAAATAGTGAAAATTAGACCAAAATACCTCTTATATTCAACCGGTGATTGCAGGAGCATCAGGAAACGAAATCAGAAACCGTCTGGACCAGGTAACTCTTATTCCCTTCCTCTTAATTTCCAGTGGATTAAATTTTTAAATTAGGTTTCAAATTTTGAGTAATTTAGGGCGTAAATTGTGAAATTTGGTATACATGGGATGTCTCTTATCGGATCACATATACGATGGGTTATACGCGACTGTGCAAATGACAGGGCGCATATACCCAGTCCTATATGCGATTGTAAGTGAAGCAACTCACGTACAAGCACACAATCAATGATTTCTATGGATGCTAACTCAAGATTTGACTTGGTTTTTGCATGATGGTTCTTGAATGGAGGGAAAGAGAGCACGAGGAGGTTGATGCTGCTGTGGATCGAGATCCAGGGGGCCAAATGGCCTTGAAAAGATGTGGCTTACATAAATTTTGGGCACTCGAGGGGATGAGGGCCGGGACCCTGAGAGTGAAGGCTTCAACCTCGATGGGCAACCATTGAGGATTGAAGTAGAGGATATCTACTTTTTGATTGGATTATCACATCGGGGAGAGGTTGTAAACCTCAGATCACGGGGAGTAGGGAATGAAATGAAAATACAGGAGTAAATAGATGCCCACTGTGTAGTAGGGACTCCAAAGGTCTAGATTCAACTCCTTATCCGAGCGATAAACAATCTCAGCCTAAAGATTGTTGTCCTCGTGTTGACTAGGATCACAGGTTCAGCCTCATTTCACCAGGCATCGAGGCCCCTCATGTTCTATGTAGTGCAGTTCTTAAGACCCACAGTATATGACTAGTGTACCTCACTAATGGAAAATATGAAGCCAGTTGACAGAGTGCAAACAGGGGTGATAAGTCTACATAGGGAAATGGAAAAAGGCCTTATGTGCAAGATTGCATAAGGTGAGACAAATCTTGTTATAACAGTAGCAACAACTGTCTTTTGAGAGTTGTGACGAGAGTCGCAATCGCATGCGCCATCTGTCCCAGGAGCATTGGATCTGGTATTTGTTGGTTCCATACCACCTTTGTTTTGTTACAGGCCTGCAGCTTGCTTGACAAAGCCATTCAAATTGTACTCACCAAGTCTTCCTTGTTGGTGTCTTAGTAGCTTGATGGATGAACCTTAATATCGAGATGGACTCACCGATTATGCCCCTACTCATCTTTTGATTTTCTCTCCCATTGCTAGGTAGTCGTGGAATCCTTCTCTTAGACTAGAAATAGTAACTCTTGAGTTTAAATTGGAAAATATTGGCTCGAGATGAGGAAACTTTTTTTCCGACTACAACAGTATAATCTGTGGGAGGTACACACCAAGTCATTAAAAAATCATAGTGTAGTATTACCCTTCTCGAGAACCACCGAAACTTTAATACCTATATCATTTGGTCAACTTCTCTAACCATCAATGAAATGGGAAGTGTTTCGTTTTGTGGCCACTGTTGTCATTCTTATGTTTTCGATCCCCATCAATATTCTACTTGGCTTCTCACATTCATTGTGCATGTGCATTCTTTTTTATTTGTCAAACGTGCATAATAATTGGATGAGATATTTGGCATTCACCGCTGGTTATTGTCAATAATGGGCGAACCCCTCAGAATCGTACAATAGAGATGTCAATATTTATGGAATAAAAAGGTTTATGCCACCTTACTTTAAGTGTGATGTTGACAACTTTGTACATGCACAAGTATTATTCTTTAGGGGCACTGTGCATGACTCCTGTGCACCCCTACATTTGTCCGACAAATGTTAATTTGTCATAGCGACCCCTGGCAGGTCGTGACACATTTTCACACATGTCAAACTTCTCATCTTTCACCAAGGAGGATCTACACTAGTGCCAACTGGATCTAGTGGCATCCACTTACTAACCATTATTTCCTTACTTTGGAAAAACTTGTCCATTTCCTCAATAGGGGTGAGGGGGACTAAATGGGCAGACGTGCTATCTATTACAACATAATGAGTGGTCATCTCAATCCTTCACGCATGCTTCTCCCCCACTCATCTGCTAGGGAACCGAGGAACTAGAGGGACAATGTGCTTTCTTGGTAGAGCATGTTGGGCCTTTAGATAACTACTTCACACACTCCATTACCACTTGGATACCCAACGCCTTTCTCACGAACACATGTATCGACAAATATATATCTTCAGATGGAACCTTTCTCGTATCGAACCTTCCATGGTTTCCCACTCATGAAGATTTTTTTTATGTGCAACCCACCATTGCACGAGTATCCCTATTAATACGATATTGAGGGTGCATACTCGGTGGGGTTTGAGAATGGGTTGCATCCAGGCAATGAATGTATCCACCGGATCTGACCTATCAAACTAGTAGGACCTGAATTCTTCTTCACACATTTTAGTGGTAATCCAAGCACATCTCCTTGTAGAGACCTCATAAAGCTTATGTTGCCACCTCTACATGGCATCCTTTGAATCAATGTCATATGACTTCATACTCCTCCGACTCAATTCTCCATCCACTGTGGGATTGATGTAATCACCCCTACACTCTATGATCTTGTAAATATTTTCAACGACATAGCTCCATGCATCCTCATCCGTTGGCTCGTTGTATATGTCTTGTTCATTCGGATCTAATGGCACAATCATGCGAAGGGTGTTTATTTGTAACGACGTCTGTCACTTCTTCAAATTCCACACAACATTATTGTCAAAGGCCCACTCAATTCCAAGTAAATTCAGGTATGAATCAAGATCATCCATGATCTTGATCACTTCAAAGTCTACTTTCATCTTCACCCCCTCTATGTTCCCTTCGACTTGCTCCAGTCAACCTATAGGGTAGATTTTGTATTGATTTTCCAATTGAAGTTGGATTGGGGATCATACCAAGTTTAGTTTATGTTATAGGAAAATTCCCCTACAAACAAGTGAATATCCTCTTGGATTCTAGACCCCTAATACCAAGACAGAAAACATACAAATGGACACTAACATCCCTGTGAATTCAATTACCTAATCACAAAGAGAAAGAGAAGGAAGAAAATGTGATGCACCTTATTCCAAAGTTCATCCTCGTTGCCTCCAATATGAGCCTGATCTCCAAACTCTTCAGCACCACTCGATACCTACAATGCAATGGAGAGCAAAAGACAAAGAATCCCTACTCTAATATATAAGATTAGACTAATCAAATTCATTTATCAAGATCGGCAATCATATGCAACAATACATAATCTTGAAGGGAATAGGCCAAGTAATATTGATGAGAACTTTAAAGAGATACTTACAATATGTAGATGCAGTTGCAACAGCCTCTCCAAGTCCTCCTCGTCTAGCCCTTGCACGATGCTCCCAAGATCATAGGTTTGATATCCAAAAGCTTCCTCCCAAGACCATAAGTTTGATACCTCAAATATTCCCTCCTTCTCCATGGCAAAGCCCTCATTATATAGGATTGGAGGGTTAACCACCATGGAGAGGATTACTCATCAAATCCACTAAAATGGGATCTCCAAGATATTTAGGGAGAAAATATCTCTTAAGGATTTTAGGGAGGAAATATCTCTTAAGGATTTTAAGGAGGAAATATTTCAACCATCCATGAGATCCTCAACCTTCCCTAAAAAAATAGGAAACCAAATGTGAGGTGGATTCTCACATTAAATTAATTTGCTTTTCATGAATATTAATAATTAATTCATGTTCACATAGTATTTTGACCTTCATATAATATATTTCTCCTCCACATTGACTAGGGATTGTGACATATGTTATTTCATGGCGTCGATGTGTATGCGACACTTTGCAAGGTGCATATGACACTTTTACGACACTTGCGACACTTAGGGCGAGGTACCTAGGTGTGAAAATTTGATGTGTAACAGTATGCCCCCTAAATTGTGAGATCAAAAGAGAAACTGATGGCCGAAACACTTTACAATTCTTCAATGCAAGGGCGTGGAGTTGGAGAACCTGGAAGAAGCTGCAAACAACCATCAAACAATATTAATATATGTTTCATTTTCGAGGCATGCATACCTATGCTCGGAATATGAGATGACTCAAAGCATGACCACCGACCAATACACTGCGGATCCATGAAAAATATTGACTAAGGATATGGCCACCAAAGATACATTATGGATCCATACCTCCATGACATGAATTGATCATAGCCATGGGAAATACATAGTGGAGCGACGAGATGATAAAACATAGCCATGGACCAATACAATGTGGATCTATGTGACAATCTATATATCAACATGCTCAAATGATCTCCTTCATAGCCTGGGCAAAGCAGATAACATAGTGAACGCTCAACCCAGGGTCTTCGTCCCAATCCTGATGTGGTACGAATCTATCCATGTGAATAGATGTTTTGATGTTGAACATGGCAGAAACCACTTGATTACCTATCATTGAGGTAAATCGTTAACAAGTGTGAGGGAAATCACCAATGATGTCAATGACTCCCAATCTACCCTAGTACATTCCAACGAATGTGAATAATTGAGCTGAGGTCGAACATTCGTGGAATCATCCAATCAAAGGTCAATGATGTAAACCCACTGTCGGAAGTGAGGAGGCCTTCCATTGAGGCATGCAGGTCCCAAGGTACTAACTGGTTTCTAAGTCTAATTCTCGGATGATGTGTTGAAGTCGACAAGAAAAGACTCGTCGAAGGAGGGCCTTGATGTATCCCCCATCATCAACATGAAACTAACAAAGGAAAGTAATGTAATATGGTGAATCGAATGAGTATGGATTGACACATGAAATGGAAACTGACAATACTGCAAATGGATGTTTTGAATTGAAACTTCCGTTGAACATGACGAGGCACGGCAACTGACTTGGAAGCATTGACTCAACGAGTACCAAGAATGTAATGTGACGAAAATAAGAGCACTCTTCGACTGAACAAAAAAGTATGGCGACACATGGAATTGGTATGACTCAAAGACAAGCAGATTACCCAACTATAAGATGAGACACAAACATGTGCCATGTTAAAGGGTGACAATAGTTGCCATAAAGTATTCTCAAAAATTTGACCCACTTCCTTCAATGTTCCCCCAACCAGATAGATGAGTACCTCTTTTTAATTTAACGAGCTCAAGGAGGGTAACACATGATCGATATAACTCACCTTCGGTAAGTTCCTCTTCCTTTGTTTAACAAATTGGAAGAAGTAAGGATTTGTCCCCATATGGGCCCTTCAATCTGTAGTTTAGCGAGTCCAGAGAAGGAACACTCGGTGGTTTTTCATGTTTAGAGACTCTGAAAATAACTTAAAGACGACTCTAGGGTTGTCCTTTTTCGTAATTTTAGTCTCGCGAGGCCCAAAAAGCGATAAACTATCACTCGAAAGACGCCCTTTCAAACCTTTTAATGAGTGTGAAAGGAAGCAAGATCACTCGACAATATTTTCATGTTTAGAGAGTATGAAAAGAGCTTAAAGGAGACTTTGGGGGGTTCATTTTTGCATAACCTTTACGATTCTAAAAAAAGTGATAAAAGTATACTCGGTTACATTCTCATGTTTTTGCGAGCACGAGAAAGAACAAAGACTAAGCTCGGTATTGGCTTCTTTTTTACAAACGCTTGAAACAAGATTAAACTTATGCTTGTAAATTCCCAACGTAATTTCCAAAGGTAGGGATGCCCATGGATGGTTGGTACTCTATCCCCAGCTTGAAAAGATAGTGACTTAACTCTATAATGATAATCAAAGGATAGAGACATGCCCCCCCCAAGCTTCATTTCATTCACCGACTTTGAGGTTGTCACCGATTTCTATAGTAGATGGAGAAAAAGGATATAGGTGGATGAAATGAAGGTTCTGCTATGAGATCTAACGAAAGACTCGACTCAACATCTACAAGATCTAGCGAAAGACTCGACTCAATATCTACGAGATCTAGCGAAAGACTCGACTCAATGGGAGAGGTGACTATTTCATTTTTTAACGAGCTTGACACATGAAAAGAACTATGCTCAGCACCTATGTTTCATTTTTTAACGAGCTTGCTACAGATAGAAAAACTATGCTCAAAACCTTTGTTTCATTTTTTAACAAGCTTGCCTCAAAGAAGGGAAGCTATGCTCAAAGATTTTGTTTCATTTTTTAACGAGCTTGCCACATAGAAGAAAAACTATGCTCGTGGCTCCGGGTTCAATCCCAATATTTCTGTTTCATTTTTTAATGAGCTTGCTACCGAGATGAAAACTATGCTTGTAACCTCTATTTCATTTTTTAACGAGCTTGACACAAAGAAGAGAAGCTATGCTCGTAAACTCTTCTTGATCATGGCTTCCAAGAGGACAATGCTCTGGAAGGAATACATGTCAATGGACAAACTTCAATCATGGCTTCCAAGAGATCTTCGCTAGATGGAAGAAAAACACTCTGGGAGGAAAACATGTCGACGGCCTTGATAAGGGTAGGGAGATATGGCTCTAATATCCCTATCGAAGAGATGACCATGTCAACTACCAGATCTAAGTCGTGAGAAGGGAGAGATTCCCTCTCGTGCAGGGTTAAACGCATGGGGCATGTCATTGCATAATTGACCCATGGTGGGGCGGACATCACTAGCATGTACAGACCGTTCGGAGAAGGTGGATGGTTGACCATCAGATGAGGGTCAATGAATGAAAGTTGGTCGATCATTACTATGTTTCCGTTGTGAGGGAAACACATCACTCAAAAAAGAGTGGACACAAAAGCTCTCATAATGTAGACATAATCTCACCCAAGGAGCAGGTTAAAGTCCATGGGGTCATGAACTACCATCACATCGACGTAGACCCTTTTTCCACCCAAAGTAACCAAAAACTAAGGAAGGATCCTCAAAGGTTGACTAACTCTTCTGTCAAAGGTCTACAGATTCTGCATCATGGGCGCAAGCTGCGGGGAACCAAAAGCTTGCCAAGCATTCGTGGATAAGATGCTAACAGAGGAACCTTCGTCTATTACAATGTTAGGAATATTCCTATCATAAACCTGCATGGTGATTTGGAAAGGCATGTAAGAGGGAAGACGGGGTTTTGTCAAATGATTCCAATTAATAGAAATCATTTCATTGCTTGAAGGGGGTGCCATCGGGACGGGCGGAGTGCCCCCTTCTCCGGGTGAATCAATATTAACGAAGTAGACTTAAGTGACATCCTCACTCTTTGAATGAGGAGTGGGATCGACCACTTTGGTTGCACTCTTCATGGTAGGAGTGGGATCGACCACTTTGGTTGCACTCTTCATGGCAGGAGTGGGATCGACCAATTATGGAACCAGATCAACCACTTTGTCACTCTTCAGAGGAGGAGTGAGATCGATCGATGATGGAACCGGATCGACCACTTTGGCACTCTTCGAGGGAGGAGTGGGATCGATCGGTGGCGGAACCAGATCGACCACTTTGGTACTCCTCAAGGGAGGAGTGGGATCGAACAATGATGGAACCGGAACGACCACTTTGCCACTCTTCAAGGGAGGAGTGGGACTGACTGATGACGGAACTGGATCAATCACTTTGGTTTCATTGTTCAAATGAAGAGTGGGGTTGATCGATGACAGAACTGGATCAATCACTTGGGTTTGTGGTACAACCAAGGATGAAACTATATTGACCACTTGATCAACCGGACCGACCGGGGATGGAACCATATTGACCGGTCCATCAACTAATGACGGTTTGGGAGATATCTTACGATAATCAGTTGGAAGTTGAAGCTTTTCCAAAAGATAAGAGGCCTCATCCATACGAGGGCAAAGGTGAGAGTAATGATCACCTTCACATAACAAGCAAGGAAATATGACAGTTCTCTTATACTTACCAACTGTAATGTCACTAGCTGATGGGGTGTCACCAGCATGTCCCGCGCGGGATGATGACGTGGAAGACCACATTTCTAAGACCTTGGGGAGACCAGGGCAATCCCTCAAAAAGTGGTCACCTTACAAAGACTACAAGGGAATTTGGGTTTAGGATTCTTCGTTTTAATCTTGTTGACTTTATCAACACTCCTAATACGATTAACCATAGTTGGTTGTTTGGATCCAACATGATTTGGTGTGGTTGGAGGCTTGGTCCCTTTCTGGTTCTTCTTCTTCTTCTCCTTATGTTTCTTCTTCTCCTTATGTTTCTTCTTCTTCTTATCAACCTGGATACTCGCTTTAGAGCTTTCACTAGGTGAAGAAAGAGAAAGGGAAGGAGACCTGATAGGTGAAGAAGGTGAAATGTCTACATGAGGTTGATGTGTGGGTGGTGTGCTTACATCTGAAGCACTAGGTGCATTCGAAGCACTCGGAAGATTCGATATCACTAGAGTGGGGAACAACCAAACCGGTAATCCGATCGTGCGTCTTGGAAGACTCAGTGTGGCAATGCACGAAGGACCAATGTTTCCAAAAGAAGGAAAGGCAAAAGGTTCCCCAAGAAAAGGGGTTCCTTTGTTGGTACTCCTAGGAGTTGACGCCATTGACACTGACTCGGCCTAAGGTCCACTAAGGAAAACAAACAACACACACTACAAATCTAAGAAGTAAACAATCAAACAAACCTTCCCATAATAAAACCATTAGTTGATGATGAAATCCAACATCTCGAGATCAATATAGGAAGGGGTTGGGATAGAGCGGGTGGATCAGTTACGTTGGCGACCTACTTAACGAGCTTACACCTTGGTGCAAGCTTCTACACAATAATTGTGGATTTACCCTCCAAGGAGCCCGAATGAGTTTGACCAACGTCTGTTCCAACTACAAGGAAGACTTCCCTTCACCGTCATCTTGTGTAAGGACCCTAAAGATTATGGCTACTAAGGATACCAACTCGCAGTCAGCCTCTAGGAAAGTACAGTCGACATTCTAGTCCGAATGTATGGGCACAATAACAAGTCTGAAATCCTTCAAGACAACTGAGGATAAGTGGATCGGTAGAACTCCAGAGGACACCAAACAGATTCAGAATTCACGAAGCACTGAGACCAAATGAAGACAGTTGGACCTCAAGAAGAACCCCCAATATATGGTCTGACTACTACGAACGGTTAAGCCTCAGAGGGATAATATACATTTCTCTCTTGAACGTGACCTTGTGCATAACCCCTGTGTGAGAGGGGTATTCCAACTATGCTTATACGAACAATTGGATTTACCACTCCCTACCACAAGATTCGATGTTTGTTTGATGGCTTTGGAAAGTTATCCTCACAACCTATTCCAAAGCCCTACACTTGCTAATGTAGGTTCGCTACCAGAAAATATAAACGTGTCTGATCAATTTTATAAGCGCTTCATTTTAGGGTTGTTGTTTACTCAAGGGTGTGAAAGTGAACTTGATGATGTTGTAGACTTGACTCCAAAAGAATGCGGAAAAAATGAGATGCAAATATTTTTCTTCAACGAGTCCTACATACGGGATGGAGAAGAGGTTCAATTTTCTTCAACAAAAACACCCAATTCCCAAATGCAATTTGCTAAATGCAACCTAATTATCTACATTACCCAACAAAAATAATGCAACTATCTTTCTTCGTTTGATTCTAATACATAAAGACAATAAATGCAAATCCTTTAAGACTCCTTTACTTTCAATAAAAAATGGAAGAGTCGAATGGAGATACAAAAGACACGAAGCAAAAAGGATTTCAAACAAAGCATGCACTCACAGGATAACGAGAACTGAATGAAGGTAACTGACTCAATCAAGGACTCGACAATCGACAAGCACTCAAGGAAACAAGAAAGTTCAGAGAAGAATCCAAAAAATGATAGGGAGAAAGAGGAATCACTCAAATGTCTTGACAAAACAAGCAACAAGAAAAAGCAATCCAAGCTAGGTTGTGTTAAGCATAAAGTCTCAGATCATTCAAAAAGCAAAGATTTGAAAAGCAACTTAAGACCAACAAACCTTTGCAGACCTTTTCAATCAGTCAGATAACCAAAAACTTCGCAAGATTCAAACCAAATCAAGAAAAACAAGGAGAATCAATCTCACAATTTGGAAAAGGTTGCAAGCTCAAACAAGACAACAAAAGAAGTGTTAAGTACCAAATCTTCAACCCAAACAAAGCCACAATCCAAAGTACAAACCCTAGGCAAGAATCTCTGCAAGATAGACTAGGAAAAACTAAGTAGAAAAGGGCAGAAGTCACCAAAGAAGGAGATCAGTGCTCTTGTTTTCAAGGGTACAGAGCATTGTAGCGCTATGATAAACACTGTATGGAAGCATTGATTACAGATAAACACTCTGACATACACTCCAGGGGAGTGCTACCCTTCCCAGAAACTCAAAACAGAGGCTTAAAACTAAGAAATAATCACCCAAAATTTTGTGAAATTGTCAATGAAGAGGGGAGAAAGGAAATAGATCAATAACAAATAAGAAAAATGATCTAAAATGTGGGAAAAAGACAGAGACGATCCAAGGAAAGATAAATCAATGTCTGTCCCCAGTGGAGTCGCCAATTTCTATTATAGGAAAATTCTTTTGCGGACAGGTGAATATCCTCTTGGATTCTAGACCCCTAATACCAAGACAAAAAACATACAAATGGACACTAACATCCATGTGAATTCAATTACTTAATCAGAAAAAGAAAGAGAAGGAAGAAAATGTGATGCACCTTATTCCATAGTTCGTCCTCGCTACCTCCAATCGGAGCTTGATCTCCAAACTCTTCAGCACCACTCGATACCTGCAATGCAATGGACAACAAAAGACAAAGAATCCCTACTCTAATCTACAAGATTAGACTAATCAAATTCATTTATCAAGATATACAATCATATGCAACAATACACAATCTTGAAGGGAGTAGGCCAAGTAATATTGATGATAACTTTAAAGAGATACTTACAATCTGTATATGTAGTTGCAATAGCCTCTCCAAGTCCTCCTCGTCCAGCCCTTGCACGATGCTCCCAAGATCATAGGTTTGATATCCAAAAGCTTCCTCCCAAGACCATAAGTTTGATACCTCAAATTTTCCCTCTTTATACATGGAAAATCCCTCATTATATAGGATTTGGAGCCATAACCACCATGGAGAGGATTACTCATCAGATCCACTAAAATGGGATCTCCAAGATATTTAGGGAGAAAACATCTCTTAAGGATTTTAGGGAGGAAATATCTCTCAAGGATTTCAAGGAAAAAATATTTCAACCATCCATGAGATCCTCAACCTTCCCTAAAAAATAGGAAACCAAATGTGAGGTGGATTCTCACATTAAATTAATTTCCTTTTCATGAATATTAATAATTAATTCATGTGCACATAGTATTTTGACCTTCATATAATATATTTATCCTCCACATTGACTGGGGTTGTGGCATATGTTATTTCATGGTGTCGAGGTGTATGCGACACTTAGCAAGGTGCATATTACACTTTTACAACACTTGCGACACTTAGGGCGAGGTGCCTAGGTGTGGAAATTTGATGTGTAACAATTTACCCATCAATTCCCATGACTTCTTCGGAAGGTTGTTCACATCAAAATCCAGATCCAACATGACCCCACCAATCTCATAAATTTTGAGTTCAATTGTGATCTTGAACTCTCTTCATGTGCGCTTTTGTTTACTAACCTATCACGTGTCTCGTTCTATTGAGGGGGTTCATATAGCTACTTCAGTCCCTTCTTTCCCCATGTAGGTTGCTAATGTCTACGTCAACTTCCACACAACATCAAGATCACTTAACAATCTTAAACAACAATGCAAGAAGTTACTTACTTGATCCTCAATTTCTATTTCATGACCCAGGCCACCCAATGTTTCTTCTTGCACCATGCACTTCAGCTCTTCATGCACATGTTCCTCTATTTCCCTTTGTTCGATGTGTCACAACTCCTCTTGTCTGTGATCTTCTTCCAGCAACCTTTGTGTCACGTGTTGTATTTCCTCACTCACAGGAGCTACCTCTAAAGACCTTTGCATGGTGCAATGTAATTATTCACGAGCTCATGCCTCTTCCAATGACCTTTGTGTTGCTCATTGTACTCCCTCACGAATCTAGGCCTCTTCAAGTGACCTTTGCATCACACACTACAACTCTTCTCACACTCTTTCTTCCTCTATGACCCTTTGTACATTGCACATGAACTGATTTTGTTGGACAACATCAAATTTAGGAGGGGCTATGCTACCTTTCTTATTTTCCCCTCCGACCCTTGACTCGATCTTTCACCAGGCTCAAATTCCATTCCCGTCTTTGCTCCACCTCGAGTTATCACCCATAGAACAACTTCATCATCCTTTTTCTGATTCCCACGCAGATCTACAATCCTGATGTTGCAGTGTGCCTTCTTCTCTTCCCACTCCTTTAGTAAATCAAAATAATCCTCTGTGACATGCTTGGGGATATAGTAGTACCCATAGAGAAAGCGCGGTTTGGTACAAAATCTCGACATATGGCCTATCTCGCCACAGTTAAAACAAGTGAGGGATCTTCCTCCACCTCCTCCATATCCTCATCCTTCGCCTCGTCCATATCTGCCTATGCGACCTGCTTTATATCCACCTCTCTCAACATTGCCATGATCACCACACTTCTATTCCTCCTAAACCCATAATACATTGTGGGTATGGCCTTGCATAAGCTGGAGTGACCAATAGTTGTTCACATCATGCCCCATGGATTTTTAGAATTCATAGAACGAAGTACGGTGTGTCTTCTAATATCTCTCTAGTGTTGGGCAGTGGGGTGGTATATGTCCCCACTATCTACAAATCTCGCACCATTATGTCTGAGGTCCAGTTGGAAATGGATTCAGTGCACTCGTCGCCATATAGTTTCCCAATGTAGGACACTCATCTCTACGATGCCCTTCTGACCGACAGATTGTACACCATACGTGCTCATGCAACACTTTTACCTTTTCCATATCCTGCAACTACATCGTTGAGTTGGCAAGTTGGGACTGTCCCTGATCCAAGATGGAACCAGGAAGGCCCAAATTTCAAAGTTCTCGGAATTAGATGAAACCAGTGCCATCGTGTAGGGCCCGTCGTGTCGATTCCGACAATATGTTTTTTTTTCTGAAATGGACACTGTATGCAAAAGTTATCGCGTTCTGAACTTTTTCCCAAACATGCAAAAACTCAAAGGTCAAAGTCAACTGGTAGAAGTACATCATGATGACGTCAACATGACACGTGTCAACGCCAGGACGTGCCACATGTCAGTCATTTTTGGCATTTTCAGGGGTGATTTGGCCCACTAAAAAAGTGACACGTGGCACTGTATGGAAGTGACATGTGGCAGTACGGAAGGCTGATGTGGCAGCTGACTAGGAAGGCTGATGTGCCAATAAGATCATTGACTTGGCGGCTGACTGGGTAGGTTTACATGGCTCAGGCCAATCAGGGGTGACACATGGACCAATTAGAGGGCACCACATGGCAGCCCGAATTTGACTAATGTGGGCTAGGTCGAAATTTTAGGGCCCTAGTCATAAGGGTCGCCATATGACTAGGAGCCCAGGATTTGGGGGCTACGCTAGTTGTGCTAAATCTTGTGGATTTGGCCAAATTTGGAGGATTTACCAAATCTAGACTTGATTTTAGTGGATTTTTGCCTAGAAAATTGGCTCTGAGCCCGTAAAGAGGGGGGAAGTTGGGATTTCAACCCCCAAATCAAATTTTATATAAACAAAGCATGTTTGAGTGTTTAGGGAGGTTCATATACAACATAATGATGAAAAATTGTGAAGCTTAAGCGATTTTTATGTAGGGAAGCCATTGAGGAAGCAAACTTTCGAGGCCATTTCCGGAAGCTACGCTCAACCTTTTTTAGTGTCATTAGTTGTGTTGGATTCTTGAGGTCGAGTAGAACATAGCCAGACTAGTTTGTAATCCATTTGATGCATTTCTAATGTACTTTTGAAGCATTGAAGATTAATAAGAAAGCCTCCCCCACTAAGACAAAGACCTGAAGACTTAGGCAACTTTGTCGAACTCTGTTATCAAGCTTGGTGTTATGGTTTGTTGTTATTAATGTTGATTTTATGTTTTACATTCTTTATGATGGATGCAACATTCTTTCATTAAAATCTTCTTATTCTCTTAATTTATAAGTGGTAAATCAATTCATGCATAAACTTAACCATATTCTTTAAAAGATCAATTTCGGATCAAGTGGTATCAGAGCAGGTTGATAGTTGGTTGTTTGAGTTTGCATGATTACCAGGGAAAAACTAAGTTGTGGTGAAGGAGAGCTTGTAGAAGGAGATCCTGAGATTTGATCAAGAAAGAGGACATCTCAAAGTGAGAAGATGACATCGGAAGAAAAACTTTTCCAAAACGAAAGAGAGTTTCAAAGAACTTTATTTGCCATGTCGGAGATGGTAAAAGTGTTGTATGATGATTACTTGGAACAAAAGAGACATGTTCTAGGAGAATCTTCAAAGTAAGACAAAAGTGAAGAAGGAGAGGACCCTCCTAAACCTCCTCCTTCACCTCTTTCATCTTCTTCTTATTCAAGTACACGTTCAAATCTTACTTCTTCAAGAAAACATTGTCATAAACATAAGCCTAAGATGCCATTGCTTAAACTTGATGTAAATTTTGTTTTTCATATTTATGATGGCGAAGTTAATGCTGAGAAACTTGATAATTGGGTTAAACAAATGGAGGTATATTGTAATGTGCAACAAATCAAAGATGAGGTAACCAAAATCAGATAGGAATTGCTTCATCTTGAAGGCACAACTCTCATCTGGTGGCAAAGTAAGATGCAACATGGAACTCAACAAGTTGGTAAGATTTTTCCATCATGGCATGATTTTATTTCCGCACTTAGAAAACAGTTCTATCCTTTGGGTTATAAGGAGAAGGATTTAATTGAATGGAAAAGTCCTAAGTTAAGAAAAGGACAATCGATGTATGAATATACAGATGGATTTCGTAAGATGGCTTTGATATGAGATGTTCCATTGACTATGCAAGAAACTCTTATGAAGTATATCAGAGGTTTGCGTGCTTATATTCAAAACACTGTATTTATGTTTGGACCTAATAGTCTTGATGAGGCTTTTGTCCAAGCAACATATATTGAAACAGGAAAAACTGAAGTTAGTGTATTAGGGGAATCATCTTCAAAGAAAGATGGCAAAGGCAAAGGGAATGGGAAGAAAGCAAATTTAGCGACAATAAAGGAAGAGAAGCTCTCTTGCAAGCATTGCAATAAAGAAGGGCATGATGATGAAAATTGTTGGCAATTGCACCCATAGAATAAACCGAAGTGGTTCAAAGAGAGGAAAGGGAGGCAAAAAGTTGCAACAACAACACGGCCAACAGACTTGGGATCATATTCAGGTGATGAGTCTAAGATTACAACAATTGGTTTGACAGGTAAAATTGGTGATGGTTTTGATTCAAGAAGTAAATTGTTTCATATAAGGGTCATAATGAAACATACTAAGATCGATACATTGATAGATAGTGGATCTCAGTCCAACTTAATTTCAAAAGAAGTGGTTAAGAAATTGGGATTAAACACTAAGATGCATCACAAACCCTATTCACTAAATTGGATAAGCAAAGATCACAAATTGCCCATAACAAAGCAATGTATCATAAAGTTGCAATTGCATCTAAGTATGTGGATGAAGTAATATGTGATGTGGTGCCGCTAGAAACATGTGGAATGGTCTTATGAAGCCCTTATTTATATGATCGCAAAGCAATATTCTACGGGGAACATAATCAATATCACTTGTTTAAAAAGAGGACAAAATATGTTGTACATGCTCATCATATAAAAGCAAATCGATCTCTTGTAACAATGGAACAATTAAAGAAGACAACTTATGCAAGAAATACATCTATAATTGTGCCAAGTAAAGCAGTTGATCTTAAGCATAAACATGAGATGGTTGTAAGATGGGAGTTCAATCATACTTTGCTTCAAGATAATCTAATGTCGTGCAAGCCCGTTAAACATATTGGTTCATTTTCAGTTATATTTCTGATATTATCATTGCTAATGTTTTGTACATGGATGGTAGTGGATTCAGTAAGATGTGAACGATTTCAAATGGCTAACAATATGCTTTTAGTTCTCATGGTTATTTTGCAATTGATTATGATGCAACAGGTGCACAAGACAAATTTTAAAGACAAATGACAAGTGGGGAGGCCTATCTCACACTTGATGACTAGTTAATACCCTTTTGGAGGACCAAAAGGTCTTAGTGGGGAGGAATGATTCAAAATGGATCCAGGAAGGTCAAAATTTCAAAGTTCTCGGAATCAGACAAAACCAACACCATCGGGTAGGGCTCGTCGTGCTGATTCCAACAATATGTTTTTTTTTTTTCCTGAAAATGGACACCGTATGCGAAAGTTATCGCATTCTGAAACTTTTCCCAAACAAACAAAAAGTCAAAGGTTAAAGTCAATTGTTCAAAGGTTGTACAACTGATGTGGCAGATGACGTCAGTAGTACGTAATGATGACATCAATAGTACGTCATGATGACATCAGCATGACACGTGGCAGCACCAGGACGTGCCACATGTCAGTGATTTTTGGAATTTTCAAGGGTTATTTGGCCCACTAATAAAGTGACACGTGGCACTGTACGGAAGTGACACATGGAACTATACGGAAGTGACACATGGTGGTACAAACATGACGTGGGTCAGTGATAGCAAGACACGTGGCAGTACAACAGGCTGACATGGCAGTACGGAAGGCTAACGTGGCAGTATGAAAGGATGACATGGCAGCTGACTAGGCAGGCTGACATGGTGGTTGACTGGGCAAGCTAACGTGGCTCGGGCCAATCAAGGGTGACACGTGGCCCAATCAGGGGGCACCACATGGTAGCCCGAATTTGCCTAATGTGGGCTAGGTCAAAATTTTAGGGCCCTGGTCATAAGGGGCGCCATATGACCAAGAGCCTAGGATTTGGGGGGTGCACCAATTGTGCTAAATCTGGCGGATTTGGCCAAATTTGGAGGATTTTACCAAATATGGGCCTGATTTTAGTGGGTTGTTGTCTAGAAAATGGGATGTGAGCCCAAAAAGAGCCCAAAAAGGAGGGAAGTTGGGATTTTGACCCCCAACTCAAATTTTATATAAAAAAAACATGTTTGAGTGTTTAGGAAGGTTCAATTACAACATAATGATGAAAAATTGTGAAGCTTAAGCCATTTTTATGCAGGGAAGCCATTGAGGAAGAGAACTTTGGAGGCCATTTTCGGGATCTACGCTCAACCTTTTTCAGTGCCGTCAGTTGTGTTATATTCTTGAGGTCGAGAACAACACAACCAGACCAATTTGTAATCCATTTGATGCATTTCTGGCGTACTTTTGAATCATTGAAGATTAATAAGAAAGTCTCCCCCACTAAGACAAAGGCCCAGAGACGTAGGCAACTTTGTCGAACTCCGTTTTCAAGCTTGGTGTTATGGTTTGTTGTTCTTAATGTTCATTTTTTGTTCTGCATTCTTTATGATGGCTGTAACATTCTTTCATTAAAAATTTCTTCTCCTCTTAATTCCTAAGTGGTAAATCAACTCATGCATAAACTTAACCATAGTCTTTAAAAGATCAATTTCGGATCAATAATTGTGCCAAGCCTTCCAATGTTTCTCCTCTTCCTGGTGTACCCTCTAGGCACATCACAATCTCTACCTCTTCATCTTGAGTAGTCACCTTAGCTGGGTAAGCGAGTCTCAGATATGGGGGAGCATCATGTAGATTTTAACCTTGTACACTATTTTATTGCAAACATATTTTCAATAAAAGAACAGAAAATATACAATGGCAAATACACACATCACACAAAGATTGTTCCCCTGGAAACACAAACCGAGAAAACCAACATATTCTATATTCATTCATTGTGATACATTGTTTACAATACAATATACATATAGGGCCAATGGCATCCAAGACCCTAACCTAACGACCTAGATTAGTCAACAACCCTAATTCCTTAACCGAAAATAGAAAACCATTAGCAAAATAATGTGCCTAAAAAACACTCAACAATGGACACAAAAATCGAGGCGACACGAAAAATGAGGTAAAAATGCGACACGTTTCTCGAGGCAAAAAAAACTCTCAGGGGCACTGCCCTCGAACCTCCACGCAGAGGGGATATCGCCCCCTGCAACCCCCAAAGGGGGAGCTTGGCGACTCCCCCGCGTGCCCAATGCAACATAACAAACATTAGAGCTAGTCGTGCAAAGTATATAACACATACCCAACACAACCCTGCAATGAACCATTCTATATGTTGAATGTATTGGATCTGGAACGTCAACCTATCTAACAAGATCTTGAATCGTTGGTCATAATCCCACACAAGTTCTCCTAGTTTCTGCTTGATCTCCTTAATCTCTGTAATGCATTGAGATTTTCACTTAGGCTTCTAGAATTCCTCAAGCAAATCTCTCTTGATTTCTGTCAGGGACCTCGTTTGTCCCATGGATTTGTACTTCATGTACCACATCATGGCTATTTCCTTGAAAGAGGTCTCCAAATGCTCGATCTTTGATGCTTCGTCTATAATCCTCTTCACGGACCATATCGTCTCACAAGTGAACCAATGTTGTTTTGCATCATCCTTACCTGTCCCATGGAACACAAGTAGTCTTAGAGTGTTATCTTGATTTACCATCCTCAACCTTGAACTTTATCCTCATGACTGATTGTTTGGTGTCAGGGATCTTGGTACTAATACTCTTCTTGGTGAAGTAGTATTGTCTTCATATTTTTTTTCACTTGTTGCTTCTCTTCTTTATTCTCCTACTCTTGCTTCTACTCCAATCATTGTGTTGTCTACTATTCTTTCTTCTTGGTTACAATTGCGTAAGGGGGGGTAACTCCATCTTCTTTTAACATTTATTATGAGGGAACCCATATAATTTCCTACCTATAGCCGCACAAGACTATCCACTAATGCCAACTCCACTTCCCCTCCTCTTGGGGGTCCTTCATCTTCCTCTCCTACCTTTGCACCTTTACTCTATGCCTCATCTTCCTCTAAAGTTGCGACATTCTATAACAACCAAGGTGTTCAGACTTCATCTTCTTGGCCCTTACTGCCACTACTATTAATATCTTCATTGGATACCCTACTCTTAACGTAGCACCTCTTTGTCGAACTATCCTCGTTTGTGCTCCTCTCTGACACAACACACTCTCCACACTTCCTCCTAGTGCGGTCTCCTTCCTCTTCATTATGTGCCCGACCCCTCATCAAACACCCCTTGCTATCCTCTTTCCAGTTCTCTTTTACGCTCTCTTCCTTGACTTAACTTTTTTTACGTATCTTTCGACTCTCTCTCTACTTTGCTCTTCTAGGTCCATCTTATTCCTCACCTCTTTTCAAGAACTTCTGGATCCTCCTTAACGTATCCATCTCCTCTCTCACTTTTCCCCCATATTT
>JZKD02S1685625.1:10163-48252 GCA_000966675.3 Picea glauca
TATATGTTGGAACTTGGTTTCACAAGAATCAACGAGGATCATTATGTGTATTTTGAATTAATTGGTGATCATTTGATTTATTTGGTCTTGTATGTGGATGACATGTTGCTGATAGAAAACAAAAAGGAAATTATCCAGGATGTGAAAACTCAGTTTTCCTCTAAATTTGACATGAAGGATCTCGGTGCTACAAATTTCATTTTGGGCATGGAAATTAAAAGAGATTGATAAAAGAGGAAACTGTGGTTAAATCAGAGAAACTATGTCGAGACAATATTGAAGAGGTTTAATATGGAGGAATGTAAACCGGTCAAGGTTCCTATTCATGTTGGTGTAAATTTATATGTGGATTAGTGTCCCAATACATAGGAAGAGGAGGAGGAGGACATGTCTCGTGTTCCATATGCAAGTGCAATTGGCAGTTTTATGTATGCAATGGTCTATACTAGACCATACATTGCACATGCAATGGGAGTTTTGAGCAGGTATATGTCAAAACCAAGGAAGGAGCATTGGATAGCAGTAAAAAGGGTTTTCATGTATTTGCATAGAACTACTAGCTATGGATTGTGCTACCAAGGAATACTGGGATTGGAAAGAGTGGTGGATATACATGGCTTTGTGGATGCAGACTAGGCTAGAGATCTGGATCGTGTTGGTTGTGGAGCCTGATTATCTTCCTGGTTCATAGGTCTTGTGTTTTTTAGCCATGTTTATACCCCATGAAGACTTTACACCCCAGAAGTATGTACACTCTTCTACGCGGGGGAGTGCAAAGGGGGGGTACCCCCTCTGCGGGTCCAGGGGAAAGTGGGCCCCCGACTGGGGGGTTCGGGGGTGAAGCCTCCGAAGGAAAAATTGCCTTGTAAATGTATATTGTAATTTCATTGTAAATCTGGACTGTGGTCGCAGATCTAACGGTAGAAATTATGTTAGGGTTTTTTTCCCTAGAAGGCAACCCTCTGTTATGAGGGAAATGTATTGTGGTTATGCATGATGGTGAATATTGTATTCTGATATAGGATACTGTGAGAGAATGAAGAGGAAGTTACATCGGGTTTTGGTGTAGGTTGTATCCCTTCATTTGTTGGATAATAATAAAGGAAGGACCTGGAAATTTCTCTAGTGGACGTAGCCTACACTGGGTGAACACATAAATATGTGTCTCTATTGTATTATGTATCTTTTTTGTTTTGTTTCCACATTTGTTTTATTTTATTGCTCCACAATCCTGTTTTTCTAACAGATCCTAGGAGATCTACAAGTGGGCATGTGTTTAACCTGTTTGAAGGAGAAATAAGTTGGATGAGCAAAAGACAGGTTGTAGTGGCACTTTCAACTACAGAAGTTGAATACATGTCATCCACTCATGCAAGTAAGGAAATAATGGTTACAACTATTGTGTTCAGGTATTGGGCTGGTACAACAAGCTGTAAGGATAGATTGTGATAGTCAAAGTGCAATTTTTCTGGCAAAGAACCTGGCTTATCATTCAAAGACAAAGCATATTGATATTCAATATCACTTTGTGAGAGACATGGTTCAAGAAAATAAAGTATTGTTGATGAAGGTGGACACTTTGAAGAATGTTGCAGATTCATTAAAAAAATATGTGACCACTGAGAAGTTCTCTTGGTGTAGAGGATCCATGGCATTGTTGCCCTGGATTGTTGACTATGTAACCCTGTAACCCCTTGTATGCAAAGAAAACAACAAGTGGGAGAATGTTGGGTATGTGTTATATTCTTTGCACAAGTAGTAGAGTCTGTGTTGCGTCGGACGCATAGGGGGGTTTGAGGGGGGTGCACTTTTTGCCTCGTTTTACGTGTTTCCTCGATTTTCATGTTCATTGTTGGGTGGTTTTTTGGCACATGGTTTTTTGTCGATGGTTTTCTATTTTCAGTTAAGGAATTAGGGTTGTTGACTAATCTAGGTCATTGGGTTAGGGTTTTGGATGTCGTTGGATCCTATATGTATATTGTATTGTAAATGATGTATCACTATGAATGAATATAGAATATGTTGGTTTTTCCCAGTTTGGGTTTCCAGGGGAAAAATATCTATGTAATGTTTGTATTTGTCATTATATCTTTTATGTTCTTTTACTGAAAATTTGTTTGCAGTAAATATTGTACAAGGTTAAAATCTACATATCTTGGGTCACTTTTCATTGAAATAGGGTTTCCAAAATTGCTAAAAAAAGGCTTAGAATAGTGGATTTAGCCCCATTTTTCCAATTCCACTCAAATCCTTTGGAGTCTACCTAAACACTTTTTTGGGTTTTATCATACCTAGACACATGTTCCTTACTATCAAAATTAAATCATTAATGGAGCTTCTGATAATGAGTACGATCTTTTCCTCTAAATATTGCATTTTGCCAATTTCTAGGAATTCAATGTTGAATCGACAAACCAATCCTCAATGCCACTTTCATAAACACTGCCATTGTAGTCTTCCATGTGAAATATTAGCTCCATCTCACTTCATATGCTTAAGTCACGTGGAAAAAATGAGATTTGGGTTCCATACTTGTTTTTTCTAACATAGAATCTTTCTACTTTAAATTCCTAATGATTTTTTTCCAATGGCTAGTTTGATACTTAGTCAATTTTTTATATTTTTCCCATAAGTATTCAATTTGAACCCACTTATCATTGCTTCATTAGAATTTCACTACATCCTATTGTCCAAAATTTTCTAATGACCATTTTTCAGTGATCATCTAAGGACAAACCAAGTCAAGTTTTCATTTTTCTCAAAGGATTTCCCTTTAGACATTCCTCATCAGAAATATTTGGGTCTTCTCCTATCATAATTATTTGTTCAATAATGCTTCACAAAATCTCAATGACTACTTGCATGGTCATTTCCCATTACTATTTTCCAATTTATTTAACATTCAATCATTTTTCAAGTCCACATTGAAACCTTTCCCATCAGAGATATATTGGATTCTTCATCAAAAAACCTATCTCATATGCATTTAACATACTTTGGATGGCCACTCCTTGATGACCATTTTTAATAGATATTTTCTACACTTATATTCCAATAATTTTTACACTTAGAATTTTGTCTAAATCTTTGTAGAGATGTTACCATCAAATGTATTCATATACGAAACCATATGTATTCACTACTTCTAACACTTCCCAATGCTTAACACATGAAACATCTGAATGACAATAAGAAAATTTAAAGAAAATTTGTACTTAGCCATTTTTCTCTTACCCTTTAAGCATTCCCCATTGAAATCAATTCTCCCCTTTCATTCAAAGTCTATGTCTCATACACAAATAGAAACTTCAAATGGAAATATTCCGATGGTCCTTTTGTAAGTGTATTACACTTAGTCCTTTTATTTTTCACATAGATATATTCCTAAAAAATTACTTAACATTCATTTCTTCAAAAACCACATGTATCATATGCATTCAACATGTTTCCAATAACTACTCTAAATGTATATTTCCAATGACTTATTACCAAGTGTTGTATACTTATCTATTTTCCATTCATTTTCCAACAACATATCTCATCAAATATTATTTCATTGGTGATTGGAGTTCCCTATCATCTTCAATCCTTTTCAATAGTTAAATCTAGGGTCATCTCAGAACTAGGTTCCTTGCATCTTCAAGGCCATGTTTATAATAGTTTAAAGATTTTGGTACTTAGCCAAATATGGCCAATTCCTATGGACTTTGTTTCAAATTTTTCTTGCCCAAAATTCATCCTTTGACCTTGCAATTCACTATAGGAACATTTCCCAACAACATCCACTGAAATTGAAGATTGAATTCCCCATCTAAAAGCTACAATAATTTACATTGCATGAAGTTTAATGCCCAAACCGATTTGGAAATATAATTTCATGTAGTAGAACATGAAGTTTATTAAATATCCACAACTTCATTCACATTCCATAGTGTTTTTATATCAGAGTTGTTATGACCCAAGGGGTGCATTATAGGGCTAAATATATATGATATGACCCCAAGGGGGACGGATGGGGGGGGGGATATATGGGGCTAAATGTACATGTAATGTGTAAATATATATGTAATAGGGTCAGACTAATAGTAAATGAGCCTCATGTGTAGGTGTGAATAGGTATATATAGAGATCATGCATTCATTATTGGAGACATGTGAATTGTGATGTATGAAAGTATTTTTTTATATGGATAAGGTTCTATTAAATTTAGAACTTCTATTAAGTTCTTTTCAATTTACTAGATAATAATAGCATAAGCAGGATCACTAAAAGAAACACAATCACAAGGTACAGATGATTTATCATGGGAAACCCTCATGGGGGGGAAAACCCAAAAAAAAATTCCTTAATATAGATTGCCAATACAATGCCAAGATACTAAACCAAACACTAGAGAATATCCAACACTGAGAAATGCACCTCTCTCTCTTCTTCTTCTTCCGAAAACTGCAGCTTCCTTCAAACTCATGCACTAGATGAGTGACTTGAGTGAGTGTAAGAATGATGCATCATTCTCTCTTATTTATACTAGCTGTTAGGCACTAGGGTTGTGTCTCTTCACCAATTTGGGCCGACTTCTTCAATTGGTGGCTAAAACCACTTTAATTAGACCTAGGGGATGAATTCTCAATTAGCATCATTTAATTAGGGTTTGACCAATCCACAAAAGGGGATTTAGTCATATACAAAGCCCAACATGATCAATCCACAAAATGGGATTGATCTATTTAATAATAACTCAATAATAAGTAGAATATACTTCACAGTTACAATATTTCAACACTCCCCCTTAAAAAGAAGGGTATTCTACAATATAGCATCAACGGTGAGAGAGGGCAGCAACATCATCATCGTCTTGAACACTAACTGGCATATTTATAAATCATTGAAATTTTTTATCATCATCAATAACATCATCATTCACAACATGGAGTTGGAGTATCATCATCATCATCATTCACAACATGGAGCTGGAATGGCATCATCATCATTATTCTCTGCATCAACAGCAATTAGTATAGCACTAATACAACATCATAAATCATTGAAAGACGAATACATCATCAATATCTTTAGCATGAAATTGAGGTAGCAACATCATCATCATCTTCAACATGAAGTTGAAGTAGTATCATCATCATTTTCAGCATAAAGATGGAATAACAACATCACCAACACGAGGCTGGTACTCCAACATCAACAACACGAGGTTGAGAAAACAATATCATCAACATCATCAACACAAGGCTGAGATACCAACATAATCAACGAGATAACAACATCATCACAACACGAGGTTGGAGAAACAACATCATCACAGCATGAGGTTGGAGAAAGAATATCATCACATCACGAGGTTGGAGAAACAACAACAACATCATCATAGGGAAACAATATGAGGCAGGTGTATCAACAACATTTTTTGGTACTCTAGCAGTCCCTAAGGATCTTCCCAGGAATCATAAGATTCCCTAGAATATAAAATCCTAATGGAGCTACCACGTGGTACTCTGACAAACCTTCCTTACCGGACCTTTGGGATCTTCTCAGGAATCATAATATTCCCTGGGATTATAAAAATCCTAACAGAGCTACCACTACTAACCACAACTAGCATATACATGCACAGGTACTCTGACAAAATGTCCTTACCAGACCTTCGGGATCTATCTAGGGATGATCAGTCCCCTAGGATATAAAATCCTAACTGAGCTACCCGTTGCTGGTCAGGATACCATAGTATCATCACCATCACTCCCCCTTTAAAGGGAGGTCCTTTCAGACTATACCAAGATTGTCTCTAAAGTGCTCAAACTTTACACAAGACATAGGTTTGGGTATAACATCTACAACTTGCTCATATGTGCCAACATATTGGAGCTTAACATCTCCCCTCTGCACCATATCATGAATGTAGTCATACCAGATTTCTAAGTGCTTCGACCTGTCATGGAACACATGGTTCTCCATCATATTTAAGCAACTTTGGTTATCACATAGAATCATAGTTGCTTCCATATCTAGATCAAATAGATATGTCAACAACTCCTGAATCGATATGGATTCACAACTGGCGAAACATGCAACAATGTATTATGCTTCTACCGAACTGAGAGAAATAATGGATTGCTTCCTACTCTTCCATGAGGTCATGGATGACCCTATACTGAAACAACATCCTGAAGTTCTCTTTCTATCAAAAACACTTCTATCCCAATATGAATCGATATAACCAATCAGTCTGAAGTCATGATCTCCATTATAACAGAGACCAAATTTCAACATACCCTTAAGGTATCTCATCACATGTTTTTTAACAACAAGGTGAACACGTTTGGGCTCTACCAGATACTAACTCAAGGTGTTCACAACAAAACATATATATGGCCTGGTGTTTGTCAAATACATCAATGATCCAATGATTTGTCTATACAACGTAGCATCAACCAATTCTGACGAAATATCAACCAGGAGCTTCAACTTTGTTTCCATGGGTGTGTTCATGGATTTACACTCCAACATATCAAACCACTTCAATATTTCAATGACATACTTCCCTTGGTTAAGGAAGAGCTTCTTTGGGCTCTACCAAACCTCAAGACCAAAGAAATAATGCATTAGGCCTAGGTCTTTCATCTCAAATTTTGCAACGATCTTCTTCTTACAATCAGTGATGATATTTTCTTCATCTGTCAAGAATATATCATCTACATATAGTATCAACATAACTGACTCATCATTCATAACCTTGAGGTAAAAGTTAGAATCATCTTTACTCTTGGTAAATCCCAAGCTCGTTGGGAAACTATCAATTCTTCCATATCAAGTTCTAGGATATTGCTTCAACCTGTACAAATCCTTCTTCAACCTATAGACCTGAGTCTTTCTATCTTCAACTTCAAACCAAATTTTCACATTACATTGTACCATCCCAGTACACTTGCTTCAACTCCAACTTAATATGCACAATCATGTGCTAGCTCTATGTGATTTATACAAAGCATTATCTATCTTACTACCTGAGAGTATGTCCTCTACTCTTTCTACAATTGTTCCTCTGGAATTGGGATTTTGCACCTACAGTTGCTCTGAAGCTGAGAATGGTTGCTTCATCCTCACTATGACTGCTAAAATATGAGAGTAACTCCTCTATGTCATCACGACAACAACTTCATCTTAAACTGAGAGTGGTTCAATAACCGATACTGAAGATAGCTCTTCTCCTTTCAAGGAGGTAACTCTATCTACTATTGCAGTCATGTTTCCATGGCTTGACTAATGTACAGCACCAACTTCCACTCAATTTTAAATATGGGGATTTCTCCCCCTGCATCTCATACTGTATATGAATCATGGTTGTTCTGGTTGTCTTCATGAATACTGGAACTCTTTCTTCAATTCCTGGAGTAAGTGTCTCGTCATAGTATTCTCCCTCTTGTTGGGAGAATCCCTTGGACACAATTCAATCTTTGTATATCTGCAACATGCTTGATATGTTATATCAATCTTGGAAGTCAAAATCAACTCCCCTTCTAGTCTCATGAAAAAATCCATATCCTAGTCTTTCTTAATAGCTTCCTTCTCTGTCACCAAAACAAGGGAATCTTCCCAGGATATTTCATATCTCCTAGAAGTCTATGAAGCTACGGTCTAGTCTTCTTATGGAATCTGTCTCCCAGTGCTGGAAGATGTCTCTTCATCTGATCCTTTTTGAGATTATGCTTACTCTGAATCTTGATTTATTTTGAGTCTACAAGGACTTCATCATCTCTTACATGATATACTTGGTGTTGAATACCAAGTCTTAATATGAAAAGTTGAGTTAGACCTCAAACAAGTTCAAATTACTGTCAAGCTGGCTTCATTATCCTTTGAACAAGTCTATTGTGAGTTATTGTTCTAATGTTTCGTCATATTTGGAGCCTTCTTCTCTTTACAATCAATCTCTATATGAGATACTCTATATCTCAAAAGATAGCTTATTATTCATCTTCTTTGGTACATGACTGTATATGGTCATGTACATAAACTGCTTCATGTCTCATCTAATTTGTTTCATTCTACAACCTTCATTGTAGCTTCATCAGGGTTATCACTTGTGACCTTCCCGGAACAAGATCAACAACAAACAATAATAATACTCTTTATAATAATAAAACAACAATGAGAACAATCATCACAGTAGCTCCTTTAGAGCTATTACTTGTGACCTTCCTAAAACAAAGATCAAAAGTAAGAAATACAATACAAAATGAGATCAACACTCTTCTAGTGTTGTGATCAAATGTTCCTCCATGGTAACCTGGGACCAATGCAAGAGGTTTCTCCTGGAGGAGATGCTAGTTGTATCTGGTAAATTATTACAATAAACATTTATCTCAATGTGCTCACATGCTACCAAGTATAATACTTTTCAAGGACTGCTACCTCAAGTATGGTGTTTACTTGTCATGTGCAACTTTGAATCTTATCAAATTAATCAAGCAAACCTGGAACCTGGAGTCTTGTCCTCAAGAATGAGTGTGTTTTTTTCTTTAAAGTCTCCTTCACTCAAGATGACAAGTGCTTTATTCAACCTGTCCTTTGTACTAAGACAATATGTTATCTTGAAAGAAGTCTAAGTTAGATAATTTGTTGTGTTATTGTCCTAATGCACCTTACCCTATTAAGATATTGTTAGAGGTATGTACTTACATGTTTCACCGCAACTGGTACTGCAGCTAGTGTTGGCACTACAATTGGTGTTGTCATTGACATGAAGGAATTAGCACTACAACTGCAACTGATACTGTAACTACAACATCAACTTAGGGTTTTATGAGGAAACCCTAATTTTCCAACTTTCAAATCTTGGAATTCTAATCCAAAGACTAGATGCGTTGGGCTAAGGTGAGTAGGCTAGAGCAGTCTGATTTCAAAAATTTCAAGTTTTACCCCTTAAAACTTGACATGCACCATTTTGCACTAGTACTTCTGGTATTGGTTCTGGTTTCCTGGTACCATCCAAAACTAGGGTTTCACTTTGCGGAAGCTCTGGCTGCTAAAAAAGTGTGCTCAAGGTTCCAATGAGTTTTCTAGGCTAGGGTGCACTTGCCTCAATAGTTTTTAGGCTGAAATTCTCTTCCAATAAAAATCCCTAATTTTCTTGTACGACAACAATGACATTTTTGGTTACCCAGTGAAAGGTGCTATATTCAGTCAATCTCTGATACCATGTTAAGTTTAGAGTTTCTATTAAGTTCTTTTCAATTTACTATATAATAATAGCATAAGAAGGATCACTGAAAGAAACACAATCACAAGGTACACAACATTTACCCTGGGAAACCCTCATGGGGGAGAAAACCTAGCAAAAACTTCCTTAATATAGATTGTCAATACAATACCAAGATAATAAACCAAACACTAGAGAATATCCAACACTAAGCAATGCGCCTCTCTCTCTCGTCTTCTTTTTTCGGAAACTGCAACTTCCTTCAGACTTGTGCACTAGATGAGTGACTTGAGTGAGTGTAAGAATGAGGCATCATCCTCTCTTATGTATACTAGATGCTAGGCAGTAGGGTTGTGTCTCTTCACCAAGTTGGGATGACTTCTTCAATTAGTGGCTAAAACCACTTTAATTACCTTAGGGGTTGACTTCTCAATTAGAATCATTTAATTAGGGATTAACCAATCCACAAAAGGGGATTTGGTCATACACAAAGCCCGAAATGATCAATCCACAAAAGGGGATTGATCTATTTTATAATAACTCAATAATAAGTAGAATATACTTTGTAGTTACAATATTTCAACAAGTTCTCCTATTATTTAAGGAGTTATTGTATAACTTACATATCTTGGAGTTGTGCTCCACGCTCACATTTTTTACATGGTGTGTACTTTTGTTTTGTTATGATATTTTAAGCATTTGGATCATTACATGGGCCTTCTCAAAGGAAACAATGTTGCACCCAATGGATTTTAATGCTTAAATTTGATTAGTAAACTGCAAAAGAAAAGAAAAAAATTCCCTACTCCATGAGATTTGATCACCAACTTCTCATAGTCATATCAGACCAACTCCATAAGTAATCCCAAAGGCTTAGTGTTGTCCTAGCTTATGAATTTTAACCCTTATCTCACCATTATGAGCATTTAACTTAACAAAATCAACATGGTCCTTATTGATGGCTTTTGTCAAACACTTTGGGTAGAACTATAATTTTCCATTTGATAGTTCACATACTTGGCCCATGATATCCCATTATTGTAACTGGGATTCAATACCATATTGTAACATATATGGCCACCTCTATAATAATATAGAGGTGATGGGGCACTCCAAAATCAACTTAGTTTCCCTATTGATGCATCTTTATAAGATTTACCCACCATTTGACTACAAATGAAGAGTGTTCCACCCAATCATAGGATCTTGGTCACGCATATTATCTATGTCACATAATCCACCCCCTAGTTTGGGATATGAATACACAGAGGATAATTTCAATGGCTCAACTTTAAGTCCTCTCACTCATCCCAATTCAAAATATTCTCTCATCCTCTCACTCATCCAAAGAATTAACACTACAACCCTTCCCAAACATATCAATCTTATTTCGGCCATCCACACTCTTCCCCCTCAACCTGCATGACTAAAGGAATGGGATCCCCTTCTCTTCTAAACAGTCCCTCAAGCTATCCCCCTTCCCTCTAGTGCTCTAGTGCAAATTAGCCAAGTAATCTCTAATGTTGGGAAGCAAGGAATTCGACTAGGTGAAATGGCTTCCTTTCTCTTCGTCATTAACCCATGATTCTATTCATGGATTCCACATGGTTATGGCAACAATACTTGACAATTTTTATGGAAACATAGGAGCAGAGGAGAAAAATAGGAGAAGAATGAGCAAGGAAGATGATAATGAACTTGCATGATTAAAATCATTAGCTATATATTGCATGCAAATGAGAGACCATGTGCCTTCATGATAAGCCTATGTATCTCTCTTGGGACCACTAATATCAAGGTTAATGAATAATTAAATAAACATAGGAAAAACATAGAGAACTTAGGATAAATGTGAGTAGAAATAAAATAATATTATATTTCCTTTTATTCCCCTAAGCCCACTTTCTTCCCCTTTTGGAATCATAGCGCCCTTTCTTTTTCCTTATTCATTTGCAACCTTTAGTGTATTAACATTATATTTCAATATAATTATTTACAAATTCAATGGTCACAATTTAATTAGAGCGACCACACATCTTTAAGAGTATACCCATTTCATCATGACATATACATTGATAATCTGAGGGTCTCAATTGGGGTATTAAGGGCTTACACTATCAATTTAGATACCATTGGCCCTCCAAATTTTGGCATTGCATTATTTTTCAATGTGGGCCACACTCAAGTATTTCACAACAATTTTAATTATTTTAATCACAATATGCTAAATATACGATATAACTAAATTTATTAGTGTTTTAAAAAATATCTTACTAGTTTTTCATCTTATGCTTCCATTCTCTGATAGGACTTCTTACTCGTCCACCTCATGCACAATTTCAGGTACCTTTTGATCCTACATATAGTATCAATAGATTTGTCAGGACTTCTTTCTCATCCACCTCATGCACACTTTCAGGTACCTTTTGATCCTACATCTAGTCCCACTAGAGTTGTCGGTGTTGGAGAAAATTTCCCATTGACATATTTTTTCATTCAACTGTGAATTTATTCCCTGAACTAGTTAGACACCTATTTTTTGTATTTTTTAATAGGATTTTATCATTTCCCACCCCTAGCTCACTTTCAAAGGCCAATGGTTGGCCCTTTTAGTGTCATTGCACCTACATGTCTTCTTTCCTCTTATGTTGTCTTATACTAGCGTTACATTTACCATCATTGCATCTGCCATTGTCTCCTCTATGGATGATGTGTCTATTATTATGACTTATATTAGTGTTGCATATATCACCATTGTGTCTACCATTTTGGCCTTGAAGTATCACCTTGCATAAATATCTAAATTGTGAACCTTAGTCATCTTACTTAGCTCCAAATGTATGGGGACCTGTAATAAATTGTTTGAAAGATTGAAATAGAAAGTTGAATTTGCAAAACCTACAACCTCTCGAGGTATGTGTCTGCTCATCTTGTTGTATGATAGGTATAGTCATTCCAAGGTCACACATTTCCCTATATTTGCAAGTATATTACCTTATAATTGATTATATTCAAGATGTAGTTCTCTAAGTTGCTAGAGGCCACCAAGTGAGTCAGGGATTATTCCAAAGAGATTATTCACCTAAGTTGGTAGGAGCCCCATGCGTTTGAATTTCCCAATTTTCATTGGGATGTTTCCCTGTAAATTGTTAACTAATAGAAACAACCTTTCCAACTTTTGAAGCTTAATCAATGAAGAAGGGATTGCACCTGAAAAAAAATTCTCTGCTAATCCTCGGTATGCGTTTGAGTTGCCCGATTTATGTTGGAATGTTTCCCTATAAATTATTAACTGATAGAAACAACCTTTCCAAATTTTGAATATTAATCAATGAAGAAGGGATTGCACCTAAAAACAAATTCTCTGCTAATCCAAGGTATGTTAAACTAGTTAGGTTTCCAAAATCTTAGTAATATATTGCGATCCAAGTATATGGCACCCATTTTTGTGGAGAGTTGGCCAATAGAAAAGGACAAACATCCCATGATATTAACAAGTCTAGTACTTTTCGAGAGGAACAGTTAATCAGAGAAGTAATAATGGGAAAGCTCATGGTGCTACCACTAATTAGTTGATTATTGCCTAAGTTAAGGCATTGGAGTTGCATCAAATGACCCAGCTCCATGGGCACTACCAGTGATCAAATTTGAAGGGTTACTCTTAATTTCAAATTGAAGGGTATATAGTCATTCAACCCTTCTATGATGAAAAGTTGAAAAATTAGTTGTACTTCAATTGACAAGAGTAAACTAGGTACATACTTCAAAAAAAAAAATTATAAATAAAATATTGTCCTTTCAATTATTTAAAATGTTAAAATTTAATGAACAAACAAATAGATAAGTTTTCAAATGGGTTTAACTTGAATGGTTGGGAGGATGATTGTTATTCTCCCCACCCAAGTTTAAAATCACAATATAAACTTTAGACACAATCACAAAATTAAAAAAATTGTGAATGCTAATATAAGCCTAAGGATGTAGTTTATGTATCCATATGATGCATGAGCAATGCATATATGTATCCTTCTTAACCATGGGAGTCATTTTCATTTTAGATCTCATTAAAAATAAGTGTAGTAGATCTTGATGCCTTTGTTGAAGGGTGATAATTCAATAAACATACTATAAAAGCAATGAAGAGACCCTACTTACATTACATGCCTCTCAATCTAGCATGACCGCATCCATTTCTTACTATTTAAGCTAAGATGTTACATAAAACTAAATGAAATTAGTCATAAAGATCACCAAGTGTGTTAATTTTTATTAAGGATATTGATTGTTCATGTTATCACTCAAACCATGTGAAAATGCATGAAAGAGTGGGATGTTAGAGCATAATCATAATTCATGTTAAGCCCTAAATAGTGGCACATTAACCCTTAATTGGGGCATATTACATTAGTATTGTTATTTTATTTATGTCAGCTTGGGTCCATTATTTGTAATTGTACCACCTAGTCTCCTATATATACCAGGGAGACCTTTTCATTTGGAATCATCTTGTATTTGTAAATGTATGTAGTGTATATGGAGGTTTCCCCCTCGAAGAGGCTTATTCTCTTAAATCCTCTATTTTTCAAGGCGTTGAGTACTTATTCTGAAGTTTTTTATTGTATTTTGATATTTGGTTCTTAACATTTGGTATCAAAGCTCAAGGTCTTGGGGTTTCATTGTTTCATCTGAGACACCTTGGAATTTTCACTATAATTTTTTTCCTACAATGTTTTGGAAGGAAATACTTGGAGGATATTTAGTAGAAGGATAAGGGTACTTGGGACACAAATTTCAGCTCATGAGGCATTATACTTTCGTAGATATAGTCTGTGTAAGTGATGCAGGAGCATTGTCAACATCAAGCGAGCGTGGGGGCAAGCGCCACACATTTTGAGCATATGTTAAATTGTTTAAACTTTTGAAAAAGGGATGCGCCAAACTTAAATGTGATAGTTAAGAAGAGGCGTACTTATGCATTGTATTGGACCTTGAGCGATCCATTCTCGTCCATAGTAGGTCGAAGGCATTTATGTAAGTAGGTAGGATTTAATATTAGATTAAACAGTTTAGAAGGAGTGGAGGGAAAACAGATATAGACACCCTCACTGTACATTGTAACATTATTCAGGAATAGTTAGAAGCATTGGAGCATAGAAGAGAAGCAGAGAGCTGTGTAGAAACACCCATGTACTGATATTTGGATTAATAGAGAAAGATTGATTCAAATTCATGGTTTGTGTTGTTCTCTGTGTATTGATATTATGCTCTTGAATGTTTGCTTCCTGGTATACAATTTCTTTTATATGCTATGTATGTGATTTCATGGTTTGAGTTTGAAGTCTATAAGGAAGAAGGAATGAGTTTCAATTGTTTCTCTGTTTGAGCAAGATTCCTGCAAGGAGTGCAGTTGAATTGTCCGCAGGGAGTGCGTCGACAAGAAGTTCAGAGGATTATCTCTTAAATCTCGGGAGAGGTAGTGGTTGTTCTCATTTCCTTAGAGTGCAGCTAGGTACAGGAGTCGTGCAAGGAGTGCGCAGGCTAAGGAGAGTCTCAGTTGTGAATCTGAGCTAAGTATTGAAGGACTGCTATTGCAGGTGTGCGTAGAGTCGGGAGAACTCAACACTAGGAATAGGTTGAGAATTTTCCGCAAGGATTGCGCGCAAGAGTCTTCGTGAAGACTCAGAGTTTGGTGGAAGCTTAGGAGGGATAAGGCTTTCAAGCTCATCAAGGGAAGGGATCGACGATCAGGAATCGGCGGGGAGGATTAGAGAAATCCCGTCAGTCGTTAGATCTGCCAAAGGAGCGAGTGGGTTTACAGCTGTGTCCAGAGTTCAAACTCTAGAAATTGTGGACCGTCAGATCTCGTTCAAACACCCGTCAGTCGTTGGATCAACCAGAAGTTGCACAGAGTTTAAGCTTCGTGAACAGGAGGAGGAAAATTTCGACGAGAGGCGTGGCCATCAGAATTTTGGCATTCGCGAAATCGGGAGTCACGAGGGCGAGTGATCGGGAATTTTCATAGTGAAAATCTTGGAGTCCATCTGAGCCGTTCATCTTGAGGAGACAGGTGGCAGTCATCGAGAGCCCATCGGCGTTTCGGCGATCGGGGTTCTAAGTTGACAAAGGAATTGTGACATCGGGCATCAAAAGTCTTGAAATCCTGAGGTTGAACTAGAGCCATCCATCTTAAGAGGACACGTGGTGAAGATCGGAAGCCCATCGGTGTTTTGGTCAGTGGAACTCGCACAAGTAAGTGTTTTGGCTTTGCAGATTGGCAAAACCCCGAGGGAAAATCTGAACCGTCCATCCACTTGGGACAGGTGTCAGAAATCCTAAGAAAGTCGGCATATCGGCACTCGGGAAATTGGGATTCCTGAGGTCGTGAAAATCAGGACATCAGAAGTCTCGAAACCGCGAGGAAAACCCTGAACCGTCCATCTTGAGGGGACGCGTGTCAAAGATCTGAAGGGAGTCGGAGTTCGGCATTTCACGAGTCCTAGGGACGAGGTATCCAGGACATCAGAAATTGCGAAATCTCGAGAGTTAACCTGAAGCGTCCATCTTGAGGGGACGCATGGCAGCAATCGGAGCCATCGGGAAAAGTCCCGACAAGGAAGTCATCTATTGGTGTTTGGATCATCGGGATATCAGGAATCCTGGTGACGAGGTGTTTACGCATTTTGAAATCGCGAATTGTGAAATAGCGAGGAGCGGCGAGAACCGTCCATCCTAGAGGACGCGTGGTCGAGATCAAAGTGATCGGGGAATCGGCATTAGTGAAATCAAATAAATCGAAGGCCAAAGTATTTCGACACTTGAAGTCGTGAAACCCCGAGGGAGATCTGGAGCCATTGATCTCAGCGACTGCTCACCATCGTTGATTTTGGTTACAGTGGAAGGGCGTCCTAGTGACGTCATATCGGGAATCTGCGAATTGGGAAATTGGGGATTCTATTGACAAGAGGTTTGGTGCATTTCGACACTCGAAACCCTGAACCCCAATCAAGGATATGACTACGGTCATATAAGGGAAGGTCACGTGGACTAAGAGCTTAGCCTGGAGGGCTAACGGGAATTTGAGCGCATCAGGATTTTTGAAGTCAGAAACCCCGATGGAAAGGGATATAAGGCTGTGGTCTTATAGAAAGCGGTCACATGGACTAAAGGCTTAACTAGAAAGGGCTAAGGCAGTGAAGGAGCATATCGGGGATCGGTAAAGTAAGTTGTCTGGACATTGCAAGTGCCAAAATCCCTATGGCTAGGAACCCCAATAACAGAGTAAAAGGCCAGCATTGATTTCCTGATAGAAGAAGGGGAGATCCCACGAGAGAGTGTTGTGGGTGATAATTTCCCGATAGGGAAATAGAAGAACCTCTCAATTCTTCGGGCCGAGGAAGGAAGAAAGATCCTGTGAGCGAGTGTGCCTAGCGGGTGCGCCTGCGTCAGTAAGATAGGGTTATGGAATCATCCTGAATTTAGTCATCGCATAATTTTTTCTATAAAATGGTTTTTGTGACATTTCAGACCATAAAACTTGGAGGCTATTCAAATACATTATCAAGGTAGTTGTGATAAAAATTTCATCTTATGCGTCATCCTACTTTTGTAGATAAACCTTGTGTAGGATAGGGTAGCTGACTAGTCATATTAACTAGTCTCAAACATGTGTTTCGAGTAAACCAATTATATTTTCTTCAGTGAATATCAAAATTAAGTGAGACCAGTTGCACTAAATAGTGGACAACCTGTAGTATTTCTGGTGCAAGTTTCAGAATCAAATATCATATATTGTGCTCTGGTACACTTTAAAAGTACGCTCTCCTAGAAGGGATAAAAATGAGCAAGGTGTGGGGAATTTACCATAACTTCCACTTGGTACATCCAATTTCTAGAAGACCTATGGAATTGCAGAGAAGATGTATCAGGGAAATACAAAAAAAAAACAGACCCAGAAGGCCGAAATTTTGGAGATATTGCAGAAGAAAGATCGTCTAGCAGAACCACCTCGAAATCAAGGTTTAAAAGTGATACTTGGCCAACATTCCACCAAAAAATGGAAATTATACACCAAATAATCCTTTAGACAGTCCTACTTGGATTCTTGATGAAGGTGAAGAAATGCGCAGGGAAATAAATGATTTACAAAAGAAGACAGTAACAAAAGATGATGGATTCAACTGAGGCTAAGTTGGAGGAAATAATGGATACTAATATGGATGGTTTAAAAAGGGAGATCATGGAAGGATTGAAAAATTCCCTAATAGAGAGGCCACCTCAAAGTGAAAATGTATCCCATGAAATTCATGATGAGGACACAAGGTAGATGAATCAAGACTGAAGAAACTCCAACTTTGGGTTGAAGACCAACCACTTTCCTAAGATCAATATGAGGAAGTTTTATGGCAAGGATCCAATCACATGGATACTTCAGATGGAGCAGTTCTTTGATCTACATGATGTGCCACACACACAAAAGGTACGAATTACTTCTTTATATTTAGAACCCAATCAATTTGTGTGGTATCTATGGCTTTGTTCTCACAAATCACTTGTTACTTGGACAATTTTCAAGGAATAAATGATAGCACACTATGAGGATACAAGGAGCAACACCTTCTTTAGCCAATTGATAAATCTCAAGAAAAAGGGTTCAGTTGTGGAGCACATTGATAAATTCCAAAGATTGAATATAAAGGTAACAGATATTCCAGATGAGCACCTGATTGATGTATTCATAGGAACTTTAAAGGATAACATTCAACATGAGGTTTTCCTTTGGGAACCCAAATCATTGGAGAATGTGTACAGGGTAGCGAGAAATGTTGAAAGTAAAAATATGGCTATGGATACTAGAAGGACCACTCCTAACATCTATCGAGAGAATAATGTTTCTTATTCTAAAACACCTCAACCTACAAGGTTGACACCTCAAGAATTGGAGGAAAGAAAATAAAAAGGTTTATGCTTTAATTGTGACAGCAAGTACAATAAGGGACATAAGTGTGGTGAGAAGAAATTATTCTACATAGATTGTGAAGAGGAAGAAGAACAAGAACAAGAACCATATCAAGATGAAAACGTAGAAGGGATTTCTTCTGAAGAGTTGACTCCCAAGATATCATGTAATGCATTGGCTAGAATCATCACTCGGCAAACCCTCAAGATCAAAGGATATATCAAAAAGAAAAAGGTAATAGTCCTAATTGATTCTAGTAGTACTCATAATTTCATTCATTATAAATTATACAAAGCTCTCAAATGATTTATATATCCAATGCCATATTTTCAAGTAATGATTGCAAATGGAGGAACTATCAATTACTCAGGAAAATTACATAAGATAAATCTTACTATGGGAGAATATGTAATGAATAGCCCAATGATTGCTATACCCATGGGTGGTGTTGATGTCATACTAGAAGTCCAATGGTTACAATCATTGGGAACATTGGATTTTAATTTTCAAGAACTTTTCATGAAATTTTCATTGGAAGGAAACGAAATTGAGTTAAGGGGTATCACAGGGAAACCCAATAAGGTGATAATCTCTAATGGCATGACAAAATTATTGAAAAAGGGGAATCAGGTTGTAATTGTACAACTATGCTCACTAGATATTCAAACATCTAAGCTATATATTCCCCTAGATCTCCAAGGGATCATTGATAAGCATTCAAAAGCATTTGAAGGTATTCCCAGAGGTCTTCCACCCACTCAAAATCATGATCATGAGATTCACCTAATTGCTCGGAGTGTTCCTCCTAACATCAAGCCTTACAGATACCCTTATTCCCAGAAGAGTGAAATTGAGCGTATGGTTGAAGAAATGTTAGAGTTTGGAATTATTAGACCTAGCCAAAGTTCTTACTCTGGACCGGTGGTAATGGTACTCAAGAAAGAGAGCTCATGGCATATGTGTCTAGATTATAGAGACCTCAACAAGATTATTATTAAAGATAAGTTTCACATTCCCGCCATTGATGAATTGTTAGATGAACTACATGGAGAAATCTACTTCACAAATTTGCATCTTCATTCAGAGTATCATCATATTAGAATGAAGGAAGAAAATATCCCAAAAACAACATTTTGAACTCATGAAGGCCACTATGAATTTCTAGTCATTCCTTTTGGCCTTATGAATGCACCTTCCACATTCCAAGGGTTGATGAATTTCATTTTCAATCCCTTCCTTCGAAAATTTGTGTTAGTATTTTTTGATGATATACTAATCTATGGCAAGTCTTGGGAGGATCATGCTTACACATTGACAAGGTGCTACAACTACTAAAGGAGCACCAACTATATTCCAAACCATCCAAATGTTTCTTTGGTGTGAAGGAGGTAGAGTATTTGGCTCATATTGTATCTCATGAAGGTATCAAGGTATACCCTAAAAAGATTAAGGCCATGATGGACTAGTCGATTCCCAAAACATTGATGAATTTTAGAGGATTTTTGGGTTTGACAGGTTACTACTGGAAGTTTGTTCGAAACTATGGAATAATAGAAACACCTTTAACGACATTAACTAAGAAGAATGCATTTTCATGGACTCCAGAAGGAACTCAAGATTTTGAACAAATTAAAGAGGCGATGTGCAAAGCTCTTGTCTTAACCACACCAGAATTCACAAGAACCTTTATTGTGGAATGTTATGCCTCATAAAATGGCATTGGTGTTGTTCTAATGCAAGAAGGAAGGCCCCTTTATTTTGAAAGTGGGATAGTCAAGGGAAAGGATTTACAAAAACACATTTATGAGAATGAAATGATGGCAATACTACATGCATTGAAGAAATGGTGCCCTTACCTAATAGGTAGGAACTTCAAGGTCAAAACAGATCATGATAGTCTTAAATACTTCTTGGAACAAAGACTATCTTCAGAAGAACAACAAAAATGGGTGATCAAGATGTTGGGTTATGATTTTGAAATCATCTACAAAAAAGGGAAGAAAAATGTTGTGGCAGATGCACTCATAAGAAAGGATGAATATGTTGAGGCCTTTCTTTCTGCTATCTCGATCATCCAACCCGATTGGATAATAGAAGCAAGGTATGAATGAAGAATAAATAAAATGTGTGGACTCTCATACAAAGGTTGCAGCAGGATTATTACATTGCATCAGATACATTTACATGGAAAAATGATTCACTATGGTACAAATATAACTTATATTTATGTAAAAACTCCCAACTCAAACAAAAGGTACTCTTGGAATTGCACACCTTTCCAGTAGGAGGGCACTCGGGATTTTTGAAAACCTTCCATAGGGTCAAGAAGGAATTTTTTTGGGATTTCCTTAAAACTGATGTTCAAAGGTTTGTGGCAGAATGTTTGGTTTTCAAACAAAATAAGTTGGAAACAATTAAGACCCCGTATGTTTTACAACCATTAGCCATGCCAAGTCAAAGTTGGGAGGAGGTTTCCATGGATTGCATCACAAGGTTACCAAAGTCTAAAGGAAAGAGTGCCACCATGGTGATTGTTGATAGACTGATGAAGTACGCACTCTTTTTTGCACTTTCTTGCTTTCAAAGCCAGTACAGTTGCCACCACATTCATGGAGACAGTTCAAAAGCTACATGGAAGCCCAAAATTATTGTAAGTGACAGAGATCCCATCTTCATTGGACATTTTTGGACATAATTATTTTCTTGTTTGGGTACTCAATTGACTCATAGCTCATCTTATCATCCTCAATCTGATGGAAAAACCAAGATAGTGAACAAAGTTTTGGCAGTGGTTACCCTTGGCAAAATGGTGGTATAACACTTCCTTTCATACTGCAACAAAAATGACACCATTTATGGAACTGTATGGATATCACCCACCTTCCATCACTTCTTCTCTAAAATAAAACATAAGGTTCGAGCAGTGGAATATCACATCGAGAATCAACAACAAGTTCTCCAACTCTTAAAGGAAAACCTAACCATGGCATAGAATAGCATGAAACAACAAGTAGATCATCATCGTAGTGAAAGAAGTTTTGAAGTAGGGTATTGGGTATTTTTAAAATTACAACCATACAAACAAATGTCCCTCAATCAAGCTAAGAAGGATAATAAATTATCACCAAAGTACTATGTCCCTTATAAGGTGTTGCAAAATATTGGTACTATGGCACACAAATTGGAGTTTCCTACATCTTAGAGAGTACACCCATTTTTCCATGTTTCATGCTTAAAGAAGGTTATAGGTGACAAGATCCCATTTCAAATTGTATTGCCAGAAATTGACAAGGAAGGAAAAATCATATTGGAGCTTGAAGCTATCACTAACACAAGAATTCGCTAGATGAGGAATAGATCCATTTCAGAGTATCTCATTAAGTGGAGGAAACTACCTGTTGAAGATTCCACTTGGGAAGATGAGTATTTTATACAGAAGCATCCAGAATTACTCAAGCATTGCATACAACACTTGTCTGAAGGGGAGGGGCATGTTAATCCGTAAATAGTGGTACATTAGCCCTTAATTGGGGCATATTACATTAGTATTTTTATTTTACTTATGTCGGCTTGGGTCCATTAGTTGTAATTGTACCTATTATTCTCCTATATATACCAAGGAGACCTTTTCATTTGGAATCATCTTGTATTTGTAAATTTATGTGGTGTATAAGGAGGTTTCCCCCTTGAAGAGGCTTATTATCTAAAATTCTCTCTTTGTCAAGGCGTTGAGTATTTATTATGAGGTTTTTTATACTATTTTGATATTTGGTTCTTAACAATGCATAAGTTTAATGACAATAAAAATTATGTTACCTTCTCCCTAGATTTCTTAAGAATCCCAACCAAGTTAAAAAATGTTGTTCCAAGCATTAATGTTGCAAAGGATACATATCCTTGATATTGGGCTTGGTATGAGGTAGGGGAAGAGAAATATCAGGCATTCTCAAAATATTTTCTAGGTATCATCTCCCCAATGCCAATGTTGCTAGAAACAAGAAAAATATAACAAATGAAATGACATTATGGAAAGTGTTGGAGGAAAATATAACAAAGCAAAAGGCATAATGTTGTGTGTGGGAACTAAAAAAATGAAGTATATAAACTAAATGTGATGGAATTCTTATATTGACAAGAATTGACAATTCTCGTAACACATGAATTCAAGTGGGGATTCACACAGACAAGGTGTCTAAGATTTTTTAATAAACTTTCATTAAATGGCACATAAAATAGTGCATGTGCCAACACGATGGTATAATATTTATCTACATGTAAGCTATGTGATGGATTTAATGTTGTGGAAGGGTAAGAGCCAACTAGAACATAGATTATTTTAGTCTCTAGATTCCAAAGGTAATTTAATGGTGATGAACTAATGCTTGTTGACCAACCAAGAATTTGAAGTGAGGACATTGATGGGTTATTGAAAATATGACCCTTCTTTTGACATTTTATGATATTTGTTGTCTTTCATAAATGACAAGTGATTTTAAAATTTTACATTTTTTTGAAGGGTGTTTTTTTAATTACCTTTATAGGACATGTTTGAACTCCTTGGAAGGGCTAGGAAGGGTTCAATTTCGATCATTAGGCATTACCCGGATGAGTTGGATTGCCCCGAATTCAATGAATTGAAGCTTCATACAATTGAACAAGGAAGGAGTAATGCTTCCACTCAAATAATTACCATGCATATATAATACGATCAATTGGGTGTGCTTGGTACACAAATCGATCGAAATGTGTCCAGTTTATTGCTTGTCACTTAAAGTCAAACTTTGGAGATTTGTGTAGTTTGAAAAGGAGATGGAATTTTCCCTCTCAGACTGTTATTCCAAACATTGATGTTGCGGAGAAGACTTAACTTACTCAAATTGGAAGGAAGGCGCCCATCAAGGTTTTTACTTTTCAAATTTATGTAGACCAAAGAGGACATGTTTCCCAAGAAGGTGGGAATTCTACCCGACAAATTGTTCTCTCCTAAATTATAGTATTGCAATTTGGAGAGAACACACAACTCTGATGGAATGCTTCCTCTCATATTGTTAGTGAATGAATACAAGCTCGCTAAACTATGACATCCACCAAGAGCAGGTGGAATGGAACCTTGGAGTCAGATTGTTAGTGGACAAATACAATCTCACTAAACTACGACATCCACCCGAAGCGGGTGGAATGGAACCTTGGAGTTCATTCATACTCAGGATAAGAATATTTAAACAAATGACGCTTCCCAATTGATAGGGAATGGGACCATGAAAACTATCACTACAGGGAAAAGACCCTCTAGCGGAGGTTATAGCAGAGGTTTTTAGTGTTACAAAATAGGCAAAAATTGTCAAAAAAACCTTCGTGAAAACATTTGTTTTTGGTAGTAGATTTTTTTGCGGAGATAATAACGGAATTTCATTATAACTAAAAAAAACTGGTCAGGCAGAGGTTGTAGCGGATGTTTTTCTAGGCAGTTCACTTCACGATCTATACGCACTGGTGCATTCCCAAACATAAAGCACTGGTGCCTGCATTACACCGAAAGCACCGGATGAGTCCTAAAATATTGGGGCACCAGTGTGTTTATACAAAATAATTCCCTGGTGCTTTAATAACAACAATGCACTGGTGGAATCTATGATACCAAGCACCGATGTGTTCTCTAACTTAAAGCATCGGTGCTTAAATTTACAAGAAAGCACAGGAGTTATCTGAAAAATATTAGGGCATTGGTGCTCTTATAAGTAATAATGCACTGGTGCCTTAATAAGAATAAGGCACCGGGTGAATCTATAATACCATGCATCGGTGTGTTAAAAAACAAACCCTATCGGTGCATGATATTCAAAACGCATCGAGACGGAAGCGTGATATAGAAGCACTAATGTGTTTATTAATTAAATGCATCGATAAAGGTTTTTTATTATTATAATTGTTGGTTAAAATAGTATTAAGATCGGTGTTGGTTTCTTGTATATCAACACTCGTGCAAATTTAATTATGGAACAGGTGCATTTTATCTTGAAACGCACTGGTGCTTTTTATCATTAAATGCACCGGTTGTCATTTTCTCTTTTTAGAAACATTGACCTATTACAGTGCACAATTATTGTTATTTTTTAATTCCATTGGTCATCAAACAATTGACATATATCTTATAATAGTATTTATATAAATTAATTGTTTATTAGTGCATTTGGATATGATGTTTGGATTAATTTGTTATATCATCAGATTTCACATCTCTTCATTATAATATTTAATCATCAATATATTTAATCAACGATGTAACATTTCACAACAATATTGGACAACACAATAGAATAAAATAAAACATATTTAATTATGTATAAATATTAGGCTCTTTGTCATACAAAATTGGTAAACATATATTGGTAACCCCTTGTCTTTCAATTGGGACACTATGTCCATTACATTAAACAAAATGTATGATTTTCATAGACAATTATTTCAAAAAATACAACAACTTGCATTTATATCCAAATATATTGATCATCATTCTTCATTGGAACTATTGTCGGTGCTCAAGCTACTTCCATGACTTGGGTTATTTGGTCTAATGTTTTGTTGATTGTCTCAATTATTTTCCTCTTCTTCAACTGATTCCATCTACAAAAAATAAAAATAAAGTGTAATGAGTGTATCTACATTGGTGAGAATAATGAAAATTGAAATAAATAATATACACGAATGTAAATTGAAAAGTGGCATACCATAGAAAGAATTGAGTCCTGAATGATACACATTTTTTCAAAACCAAATCTCATGTCTTTTGTCAACAACTCTTCTGTTGGCACATTTCCATACTTTGTTTCTTGCAAGTTTTATACCCCATAAAAATCATATATTTAATATAAAAAAAATAACAATAAAAATAAAAAATCATTAATTATAAAATGAGAGAAGTAAAATGACATAATGTACTTACGAATTCCATAATTAATTTTTGATATGCTAACATATACTCACAACCCTTTCTTAACCCAATGTCAATCAATTCTTGTGATGGCTCTTCTTTGTATGTTAGCACCTATTTGAAGACATTCAAGAATGGTTGTTGTAAAACAAATTAAACTGTACAAAAATAAAATATTAAGTTAATGTTATAAGGAAATAACAATTACTCACAAACTTTGTTATCAACCATTTTCTTCCTTGTCATCCTATTTTATGTGTTGAATGGGTTCCATTTTGTTTTCTTTTTCTGCAAGAAAATACTTCAAAATTAATATTTAATGCTATATTATTTATTTATATGTACCTAATAGAAAATTTCAATGATTTAATACATTTGAAGCACGTTGTTGTTGAGATGGATCCTCCTGTGATGCAATTATGTCCATTTATTTTACCATCTCCCTGTACACTTTTTTCGACGTTCCTATTGGCATATTTTAGATATCATCTCATTGATCCTTTGGGATTTTCATAATCTTCCTAAAAAAAAGTAACATGACAATAAACTATTTTTATATTGATATATGAAAACTAAGTATAACAAAATTGATATTAATAAAGGAATGGCTTGTAATAATATATACATTTTCTAGAAAAGTATTTTTAAGAATATTACTTTTTGAATTATTCTTTTTTGTTGTTGTATGTTTTTGTTATTGCAAGTCTGATAGGTCTCATTGACCATTGCTCTAGAAACACTTCCTGTAGTTTAGTTATAACCTGGTTCTTGGAATCATCGGATTGATTTTTGTATTGTAAGTGGAAAGTGCGTCTATATGTTTGTTCCACTATATTCATCATAGTTTTGTAAAAGTTTGTCCCCCTTTCATTAACCTCTAGCACCACTCCAAATGAGCTAAGAACCAATTCATCATCATTTGCATCTCCTATAAATTTCATTTTCTTAGGACGACATTTTGTTCCTTCATTGTTAGTCCCTGTAGAACATTAAACATATATGAATTAATATATTGTTTGAAACATGTTATATAATATTTTTAAGTATATTATTAATGAAAATTCAAAAAAGAACGCATATTGAACATAATTTTGTCATTCACATGATTCTTCTTTTTGCAATTTTTCCATCAAGATTTTATGTTCTTCTGCACTTAGATCACAAAGAATCTTATTGAGCTTCCTCATTTTATAGCTCTGCAGGACACACACTAACAAATACATATTAGTTAAACTTACATATAGTTCAAACATATTAATTTTGTATAGAATTTACAAAGAACTTGTCTTTTTAACATATTAATTTTGTATAGAATTTACAAATAACTTGTTTTTTTTGCCTTTTTGAATGTGTTATCATTTTGTCGATCAGAAATTTTGTTACTTGAACTATTCTCACACATTTTTTTATCAATATATATCATGTATCATTCAATACACAAGCTATTAAATATATTTTATAAATAAATCATATAATTTTCTGCAAAAAAAGAGAGTTTTTGGTGAATTGTCATAATATAAAAGCATCGATGCGTTCCATATATGAAACGCACCGATATCAAAAAATAGAATTTTTAAAAAACTATAAATTGCAATGATGTGATATGTATCATTATCAGCACCACTCCAATAGAAGAAAAAAAAAACGAAAATAAAAAAAATACCATGAAAACATAAAATTACACATCAATGAACGAATTTTTTTAATCATATTGTAGCTTTACCAGTGAGTTTTATTTGAAATCACACTAGTGTGTTATATTCAATCAAGCACCTAATTACTCGAAACCATTTTTTAAAAAAAAGTGACAGGGTCGAGAGGGTTTGGATCCGATGCATCACATGTCAAACACCATTTATATGGAAACATCAACTCATTAAATCTAAAATTCCTAAAATGAAAAGTTGTAATTATGAACTGATAGAGGGACTTAAACCCTAAGGTGAAATTTTGCAACCACATAAGCAAGAAGAAACAAGGGTTTAAGGTAAGTATGAATTTTTTTTATTTTTTGTTGAATTTTAATTAAATCTAAATAGAGATACAAATTGTAAAAGAACTTATTATTAAAATCAACAATAAAATTTAAAAATTTTACCATGCAGGGTTTTGAGTGAATCACAAAACCCTTCAAACTCTGATTTTATGAATAATTTTGTTGCTCCAAAAGGGTTTTGAATGAATCATCATACCCTTCAAATTATGATATTATGAATAAGTATCATGTTCCAAATTATTGATTTGTTGCTCCACAATGCTCCCATGTATGTCTCTCTTGCAAATCTCGCCCCTGCAAATTTTGGCAAAATAATAAAATAATGAATAGCTTAATACCCAAGAAAGATCTTATGAAAATGGTTTTAAATGAATCACCATAACTTTCAAATTCTGATCTTCTAAATAATCATGTTGTTCCAAAGTATTTTTTTTCTCCATAGTTCTCTCTGGTATGGCTCTCTTGCAAATCTATCCACTATAAATTTTGGTAAAATAATGAAACAGTGAATAGTTTTTTACTATTTAAATCACTTTATGAAATTAGAATTAAATTCCCACTCATTTTTCAAATGTAAAAAAACAAAGTCGTGCTTTTTTTTTTTAAGTTTTTCGAAACCTCGGTGCGTCTATTAATATAGCGCATCAGTGTGTTTCTATATAAAATGCATCGGTGCACTTAAAAGTTTTGGAGCACCGATATCCAATAATTCTTTTTTATTTATTTACGAACTGATGTGACTCGTAAATAAACACCTCAGTGCTTTATAATGTTATATACGCAGTGATGCATGTTGTTTAAATAAGTGAACCATTATGATTTCAAAGTTATCTAAATTTTTATTTTCACACAAAATAGTATATTCATCTTAAATTATCTTTTAGGATGCCTCCACATGACTTGCAATACTTCATAGTATACATTTTCCGCTTAAAATTGCCTTATTCTTAAAAATTTATTGTTGATTTTACTCAAATGCAGGGAAAAAAGCTTATAATATCAAATGGTTAATTCTTCAAATTCTACCTCGTTCCATATTGCTAAAATTCCTTCGCGGAGTTCTCTCTTTCCATCTCTAATAAGTTCAGATTTTATTTATATTTTGATTATCTAATTGAATTTATTTTTTTATCCTTATCAGTCTGAATAAAAATGTATCCAAATTTGCAGGATCTTGATTCATAATCGAGTTCAGATGCAGATAATATTCCACCAATTCAAAAACGTTGAAAGATCTTATTAGGAGCAACATACCGCAAATAGTTGGTAGATGAAAATGGACAATCAATTTACGTTGTCAATAGTAACATGCCATCTTCCAGCCACAATATTGGGTCAGCAATGGTAATAATTAATGTTGGGTATAATGTAATTTGAACAAACCAATTGCATTGCGCTTACTAATATCATCGATGTACTAATGTTCAACATTTTTGAAATTAAGATTTTGATGATGAGAAACCTACCTATCATCTTTTGTTGCACCCCACTACAATGTCAAATTGAGATAAGGCTGCAATAAGAGCACAAATTAAAGAGGAAGCATACCAAAAATGGTTGAATCAACCACCTATTCAATTCTCACTACATTCAGATTCACGATTAGGAATGACTACAACAATAGTAGTTCTTCACAAGTCGACAATGGAGTCAATGAAATAGAGGTTGGTATGGATGATTATTTATGGGATACAACTTCCATGGAGACATTGTTGTTAGATGCATTCCATAATGATGAGTTAGGGGATGATGCTCATATCACGGATACCTTATTCGAAAGTCTGAAATATGCTTCCACTCTTTTTGGACCTAACCGGTCAAATTCTACCCAGTTGGGGACAACAATGTTACTGTACAAATTGAAAGAAAAGTTTGGCATGTCAAACACATGTTTCTCAGCAATATTAAGGTAACTAACCATCATTAAGTCCCTTATAATTTGAGAAATATTGTCACACAATCAACATTAAAAACGGTTGATTCAAGTGGACTTTAAATGACATTGTACATTTCTATTTCCCACTAATTGTAGGTTATTCAAAGATAAGGTTCTTCTGAGTGATAATGTCTTGCCCGGTAGCTGCGAAGAGGTAAAGCAGATGTTGAAAATATTGGGTGTTGAGTGCATATCATATAATGCATGTCTAAATGATTGTATTCTATATAGAGGAGAATATGCAGACAAAGAGATATGTCTGAAATGTGGGCATGACAAATATCATAAATCAAATAAAAAGGGTAAATCACATGGTCCTCCTCATAATGTATTGAGGCACATGCCTATAATCCCAAGGATTCAAAGGCTCTTTCGTTGCAAAGAATTAGCTATGTTGAGGGATGGCATGCCTCACACAAAAGCGAGTCGGGAGTTGTGTGAATCCCAACAGATTCAACAACCATGAAGCATATAGAGTATACATGGCCCGAAAAATTCAAGGATGAAGTAGGAAGTCTACGACTCAGCATAGCCATGGATGGCGTCAACCCATATTTAATGGAAATATTTTAATTTACATAGTTTCCTATTTATCCTAATAATCTATGTTGATATTAGAAGTAATAATATGGTTGATATGCATGTTTAATAGTACAACCTTTTTGATGATATGTTAACATGATGATTCAAAAACTAATTCTATGTTCATGTATTTTGTAGATTTAAAAGCAAGATATTTAACAAATAATGTTGTTTATAATTTAAAAATTAAATTTCTAACATGATTTTTTGATCATTTGGTTTTTAACTAAAGTGTTTGTTAGTTTACATACTTTTAGTATTTATTTTGGAAATATTTATAAAATTATGCCCCCAATGTTGAGTAAAACCACAATTAATGAAGTAATTTAAAATTTAATAGCAATCAACTTACGAAATAATGACAAAAATAACAATAGGAAGATTAATTTGCATCCATAAAATTTTAGGGCCAATAGAATGTTTATCATTGGAAATCATAACTTTTTATAATAACAAATTTTAATGTAGAAGAGTCTATTAAAAAAGACTAATTAGTACAATGGAAAATAACATTTATTCATATGTAATTTGTTTTTTGAAAAATAATTTAGTTAGAATGAATATATATGAATGCAATGGAAAAATGTTTATGGTAATTTTACAATTATAGTTTCAACCATATTGAACTTTGTAATTTATAAAAATATCTTTGCATTTTTTATTTAAATTAAGTCTTTATGTTTCATATATAAAATTTTGATATAAGTTCAGGAGTACATAATCTATAATAAATATCATTTAATAAAAATAAACATCATGATGATAACCATCTAACAAACATAAACATCATCTAAAATACACATTTAAATTCACTAACATCATCTAATTAATTATATATACATCTAGCACATATAAACGTCATTAATTAGCTAGCACAAAAATCTCATAATCTAACAGGGCATCATCATTGTGATCACATCTAACAAAACACAAGCATTGTCTAACATCATCATCACACACATCTAACAAGCATCATTTAACATAAACATCTATGAATCACATTTAACAAACATATCTTAACATAACCTAAAAGTGTACACATCAACATCAACATATAAATTAATTAAGTACATAATCATGATCAACAAGAAAAATGCACATCTAATGAACATTGTTATAACATACACATCTATCAAACGCATTTAACAAACATAAATAACGTGACCTACCAATATACACATCAACATCAACATATAAATTAAGTACATCAACATGAATAGAAAAAATGCAATATACATGTATATATATCATGAACAAGTCAAATAATTGCTATAACATATTTGGTCCAGCCAATGGGATAATATGCATATCTACATCAATATTGGAGGCTTGGTCTATAGTATAATATGATGGATGGTCAGGAGGAATTGGTTGGTTGACTCTCTAACCAGAAATAAGCAGTGGAGGAATAGGCCATGCCTGCTCATCTAGGTGAGGTGAAAGAGGAGGATGAGGAATAGGTCCTGTACGCTCATCTAGGTGAGGTGAAAGAGGAGGAGGAGGAATATGTGTTGCATGCTCATGATTTGGGTGAGTTGAAGGAGGAGGAGGAAGATTTGGAGAAGGATCACGACCACCCTCATCTATCGATGGGGTACAGGACGAATGAGTCGAACTAGAAGGGGATTTCTGCCTACCATCGAGATCCCTCCTCGCTCCTAGTATCCTGGTAGCTCCGACGATATGACGCATAAGAGGCATCAAATAATGCAACATCTCCCTCCAATGCTCCAAGAGCATAGGATCTTCCTGATGTCTTGCATTAGCATAGGGTGGACTCCCACCTCATTCAAAAGTGCATAGAGTCAATCACCCAACTCCAACCTGAATCTAGTATATGTCCTACGGCGCATGCCACCAGCTATCTACACGCGAGGACCCTAACCCGTCGCGGCCTCATTCATCATCTCCTCATTGTCATATGTTGGGGGAGGAGGCACGTCCCCAATGAAAGTTCCAATATCTACAAATGATATAGTACACAACAATAATTACATCATTTCATTAAACAATTTAATAAAACAAGTTAAAGAATTTGTTAGAATTAATTTTATTCTAATTAAGTAAGACAATAAAATGAAACTAGATTAATTTAAACAAAACACTAATATTACCTCTATCATCTGTGGCTCATATGATGTGAAGAGGATGTTTGAACATCCTCTCCAATCCAAACCCGCATAAGGACACGACACCATGACGAACATGTGATCTTCCTCATTGGTTAGTAGCCCCAGTGCATCTAAGGAAATCCTGGCCGGAAACTCTGACTGGCTCATCTTGGGAATCATCTCCCCCCACATGTGCATCCACACATGAGTCCTCAGACTAGCAAGCTGATGGAAAAAAATAGACCTCATCTCTGGAAACCTCTCAAAAAATAAGCAAAACAACTATGAAGCCAAAGGGAAGCTTGAACTCCCACATATCATAGCACAACATATGTCTAGCACTATACAAAACTGTCGCAAAAAAATGGCAAACCATCTAATACATCGTGGCCTCTATACCAAATAATAAACATAATACAAAAGAGAGAAACTAATGAACTTCCCATCACTGGTAAAGTGTGTTATGGTCGTCACTAACATTGAGGTGAACCTAACCTCCTTTCACCGAAAGAAGCGATCTGTAGCTATCCACTAGACACCTGAAAATAAATTGGGGAAAGTACATTAACCCAAATATATCGTGGAGAGTACATGAGTTGACTCTCTACTGCAACACCTACTGGGACATATGGGAGCTGGGGAAAATCCTCCCCTCTCTTGGATAGCCCAATGAGAAAAAAAATACCCTCCTCAATGGGATGGTACCATTGATCTGGACCCACATGGAAAGCTTGTCGATGGACATCCCATCGATATATCAGATGCACCAACAACTTGAAGTTCCCCTTCAGGGATGTAGCCTCCTCATAGTACTTAAGGAGGCCTACATTCCTCAAGATAACATGAGTCGCTCTAGTAATAGGGTGAGGGTACAAATCCTTCTCCTTCTACCTTGCCTCCCATTCTCGTACAACATTGTACAGTTCCACCCTCTGCTCCTATTGTTGTTGTTTCTCTCTCCTCTCACATCTTTGCATGATTAACATATGAAATACATCAGCCTCACTCATACATAGAACACAAAAAAATCCATTGAATGAGAAATTTATTTAGAAATACAAAAAAATAAATTCCTTCAAAAAATAAGTAAATTTCATAATCGGTGCATCCAAAAAATAGTGAAGCATCGCCCGCGGTGCGTACATAAATTGTGAGGATCAACCATGGTGGACCAATGTAAACTAACGCACCATATAAAAAAAATTATGTTATGCTATGTGGTGCATTGTATAACATTATCGCACCAACGCGTTCAAGCAAACCCATGCACCGGTGCATTATTGTTATCATACGCACCGCTTAAAATAAAAACAAATTAAAATTCTAACGCATCGTAAAACATTTTTTAAAAAAATAGTTAAGGCGGTGTGTATACATTCTTTATATGCACCGGTATGTTTAAGTAACAGAGACACACCATCCCACCAATTTTTTCAAATTGACGAGTACGAAACTTTGCAATTTTTGATCTAATTGTTTCAGATGGTGCGTTCAAGTCATTCGTCTCGCGTCGCTAGTGGTGCCCACAAAGAATTTACAGGGTGCACTACAGCAAAATGTCACTTTTTATAGCAGTGCGGTTGTAAAAATGAACACATTGATTCACACGATTACTAACGCACCACGTAAAATAATATATATGATTCATGCGGTGCGTCATGTATTGTAACAGACCGATGTGTTAGAGGTACTTTGACGCACCAATGAATAGCTATATAATTTTGCATGGTGCATCCATAAACAGACGTTCCAGTATGTTCTTGTTTACCTATGCACCGCTGAGGAATTTAAGATTATGTTGTAGTGTGCCCTGTAAATTTACAGGGTGAACCATCCACAGTGCAAGCCGAACGTCTCGAACACACTGAGCATAATTTTATTTTTTTTAAACAATGAAAAGCTAACTCAATTTTAAATTTTAATCAGCCGAAAAATTTAGTTATAAAGAAACAAAGATATAAACTGGACATTTTGTCGTCAGGGAGGCATGGTTTCCACGTAGTCAAAAAAACCAAATTTGCCCACCGTTTGGAAAATTTTGAAAGCCATGCACAGAGCAATAGATGAAAGGAAGGCATACAAGGGAAGCATCGATGGTAGGGCACTTCAGAGAGGAAAAAGTTGCACCGCTGCTTTTGAGATCTACACCACTGAAAATGGTAAAAATGAATTTTACGGTCGGTAATTTTTTTTAATTAAACCCTCTTCCGATGCACTCAATGACTAAACTCACTAGTGCTAAAATATTTATGTAGCACACCGGCTAATATTTTTTTATAAATAACCCAAACACGGTGTGCCCTTTTAGAAAACGGGTGTGCACCGTTGCGTTAGGTTACTATGGAGCGCACTGGCGCATATATATATTTTAAAAAATCCTACAATTGTGCGTAATTATTTTATTTCACCCTGTCATGGTGCAGTCGATTATCCGATGCATCGGTGTATCCGATGTTACATAGGGCACCAGCTATTTTTTTTTAAATAACCCTAACACAGTGCTCCTTTTGGAGCAAAGATGCGCACCAGGGCGTCAGTATACTATGGAGCGCATCGGCATATATTTTTTGAAATAATCCTACAACGGTGGGTAAATGCTTTTATTTAACCATGTCACAATGCACTATATTATTAGCGTCACTGGTGCATCCGGTTTTAACAAGCACACCAGATTATATATTTTTTTAAATAACCCTATCACAGTGCATCCGTTTAGAGCATGTGTGTTGGTCGGTGCATCAATATACCACGGAGCACACCAGAGTATATTTTTAGAAATAATCCTAGGATGGTGTGTATTTTTTTTATTTAATCATGTCACGGTGTGGTTCTTAATGCAATGCCCTCATGCATTGGAGTGTTAAAGACACATCGGTGCAGTTTATTTTTAATATACCCACCATTATGCTTTAAAAATTATCGAAATTTTTGTTTTCCAGTAATATAGATTAGAATTTTTCTAGACTGAGCATGTTGTAGACTCAAGGATTTGGTGAACTCCCAACTATATTTTAAAGGGACAATGATTATAGTTTAGGATTTTGAGAGACGGTTATTATCATTGATGGCGAGATCAAGGTTATGATCATTGACAACGAGATGATGCAGGTTATGATCATTGATGTTAAGATCACGCAAGTTATGATCATTGACAGCGAGATCACACAATTTATGATCATTGATGATGATATCACGTAAGTTATGATCATTGATGGCGAGATCACGCAGGTTATGATTGTTGATGATCATGCAAGTTGGTTATGATCATTGACAACGAGATCACACAAGGTTATAATCATTAACAATCATGATGGAAATATGGGAAGGGTGATCCATATGGTAGTAGGTACCGATGGAGCAAGATTCCCATCGTGGACATCATGGTCATAAGAACTCAAATTGTCATCATAATCACACACAATTGTGAATTAGAAACTAATATAGATTAGAATTTTGATAGACAACATGTTAGTTGGGAGTTCACCAAATACTTGAGTCTACAACACACTTCAGATGATTATAGATCAGAATTTTGAGAGACTATCCATACTTTATAATAAAGTCTTTACAATTGAAATGCCTATACTTTAGACTCAAGTCTTTATAGCTGAAATTCCTATACTTTAGACTCAAGTGTTTACATCTGAAATGCAGACAAAAAAATTCACAGAAACGCCCAAGAAAAAATCCATCTCCCTCTCCCTCACCTCTCAATCCCATACAACATTGTACAGGTAAACCCTTTGTTGTTGTTGTTCTCTCGGCTGACGTCACTGCATGATTAAGAATACGGTCGGTAATTTTTTTTAATTTAACCCTTTTACAGTGTGCTAAATAATTAGCAACATCGGTGCGTCCTTATTTATGTATTGCACTAGAGTATCTTTTTAGAAAACCTTACCATGGTGCACCATTGTTTGGGAGAAACTGTCTACATCGGTGTAATTTTTTAAGTAGCACATTGTTGTATATAAAAAATTTAAAATTAGCATTGCCACGATGCACAATTTTTAAGAGAAATTGTGCTCCCTGATGCGTCATTATTTTTGTAGCACACTGGAGTATTTTTTTGGTTTGAAATAACCCTACTACGGTGTGTTAGTTTTGTGGGAACCAGTGCATTAGTTTTGTGGGAACCAGTGCGTTAGTTTTTTGGGCATCGGTGCGTCAGTTGTATAAAACGCATCAGTGCGTTATATATTTATAAATGTAACATACAAAAACATCTGCTAAAACCTATGCACGCTTGCCTCCACTAGTATCCTCTGTTATAAACGGATTTTTGGGCTATTTTAATAGGGGTGTCTGCAAAAACCTCTGCTAGAGGGTATTTTCCTTGTAGTGTGTTATGTCTAAGGTCGAGTATTACGAAAAACAAGAGATTTCCAAGAAGAGGAGAGATTGTACCTTTTAATCCCATGCTCGAAACATTTATGGATGCCACTATGTGCCCACTGCAATTGATACTTGTCCACTCACAGACTAAAACATTTGGTTTCCAGATAGCAGATAACGATTTGGAGGGATCATGAGTAGTGATTGTAGACACAAATCCAAGCACAACCTCGTGATCAGAAGCATTTCTTAGATGAGCATTGGAACGATTAGATAATCGAACTGTGGAAAACACAAGGGGAATGACAAGGAGAAACAAATAAACGAGTAATAGAAACATTCTCACAGTACAAACTAAAAGAGAAGGAACAGATTTCCATCACCTCCTGCAAGAGAATAGGTTTTGCAAGCAGAACGAAGGGTCAGAAAACTATGTTGGTTGGAGACTGGAGTTTCTTGATACATGTATATTTATAAAAAATGAGTATATCTATCGACGTGACGTGAACTCTAGTGTGAGGTGATATTGAGTGTCCTATTTAGCAACAGTTGTATGGCAAATGACACAATTCAATACGACCTCCTTCTTGAGAAGGAATTCAGACTTGATAAAGTAAATTCCATTGTGACTGCAGTCTGTCATCACATTTGAAGTGATCGACCACACTTTGATAACATGAATCAAAAAGCATCCATTGTGTGAAAACAGAGTTTTACATAACTCAAAAGAATAATACTTAATTCATGTCCATAATCAAACAACCATCCAATTCTGTGCATGTAGTGATTATCGTCCACTCATGTTAAACATCAACATAAATTGTCTACAGGTTATGTTATATGTCATTTCAACTAGGAAAAAAAAGGGGGAAACTTCAAATGCCATATCAAAATTTATATAAAAGTGTAATGATTGACCATATTTGAAATGAAAATGTATGACAATTATACGATCTATTCTGCGTCTCATGTCAATTATGTCAATTGAGTTTAGCCTAAATAGTTTGTGTTTAAGGGTGTTTTCCCACTCATGTTTGCCCCAAATACCATCCTCAAAATAAATAAAAAAATGTATGATGGGTTTTCCTACATTCTATTCCAATTAAAAATAAATAAAATAAAAATATATGTCATGGAAAATAATTGAAATGCATAAGAAACTTTATGAAAAGTTTTAGATTCCTACAATAATTGAAATTGAAATGATCTATATAAATTTTATATGTCAAGTTGTAGGTTGGTACAATAATTGAGGTGATTCAAATAAGTATTTATTCGTGCGTATATATGTTTACGACCCATAAAGTTAGATCATGGTATAATATTTTTTTGTCACTTACATGTGAAAATAACTTTTCATCTCCATCACTTTTTTTCTCTATCACTTCAATTTGACATCCAAAAATGAGTGTGTAATAAGTATTTTTTTAATTTAAATAGTTTTTGAGTGTGTAATAAGTATTTTTTAATTTAAATAGTTTGTTTTAATAATTCAAAAAATTAAAACTTCAATTTGACATCCAATCCAAAAATGAGTGTGTAATAAGGGTTTTTTAATTTAGAGTGTGTAATAAGTATTTTTTAATTTAAATAATTTGTCTGAGTAATTCAAAAAATTAAAATTGGCTAAAGTTCGTGGGTGGATTGGTAAAGTTTTTTTTGTTTGTTTCTTTTGGGTTTTCAAAAGTTGGGTTTTCAAAAGGTTAAACCCAAAAGGTTTTAATTTCAATTTATAAGTGTTGGCATATGGTCTCCTCATGCCAAATCCCAACGTAATTTAATGAAAGGCATGTTTCCCAAGTAATAATACATGGACCATGATGATTGTTTAAAGGATTTAGACCAAAACAATGGTGAACGTCAAAGTTTTCCAAGTAATAGTACATGGATAAGTAATAGTGCAGGGATAATGAGGATTGTTTAAAGGATTTAGACCAAAACAATAGTGAAGGTCTAGTGAAGGTCAAACTTTTAAATGGAAAAATTAAAATCATTAATACTTAAATTTTGAGAGAGAGAGAGAGACGT
>JZKD02S1685625.1:67472-78110 GCA_000966675.3 Picea glauca
CAACAACAGAGGCAGAGTATGTTGCTGCTACAGAGGCTAGTAAAGAGATGATTTGGTTACAGAGGTTTATGGAGGAATTGGGAAAGAAGCAGGAGAACAGCAGGTTGTACTGTGATAGTCAAAGTGCCATTCACCTTGCAAAGAAATCAACCTTCCATTCGAAGACTAAGCATATACAATTGAGGTACCACTTCATACAATCCATCTTGGAAGATGGACATTTGAAGTTGGAAAAGATACACACTAGCCAGAATCCTACAGACATGTTAACAAAGGGAGTAACTAGGGAGAGACTAAGTTCCTGCTCAATTTCAGTTGGTCTTCAAGAATGAAGATGAAGATGAGAAATTTTCCAGGTCCAAGAAGGTTCAGAGTCCAGCATATACAGCAGCGGTGGAGTTGTTGAGATCAGTATCCAAGTGGGATATTGTTGGTTGTGGATCCTAATTATCTTCTTGATTTAGAGGTCTTTTACTTTCAGTCGTGTTTATACCCCATGAAGTATTTACACCCCAGAAGTATGTACACTCTTCCACATGGGGGAGTGCAGAGGGGCGGTACCCCCTCTGCAGGGTCTGGGGGGGCTATCCCCTTGGCTAGGGGGTCTGGGGGAAAGCGGGCCCCCAGCGGGGGATCTAACGGTAGAGATTATGTTAGGGTTTTTTTCCCTAGAAGGCAACCCTCTTTTATGAGGGAAATGTATTGTGGCTATGGTTGGATGGTGAATATTGTATTCTGAGAGAGGAGACTGTGAGAGAAAGAAGAGGAAGTTACAGTGGATTTTGCTGTAGGTTGTATCCCTTCATTTGCTGGATAATAATAAAGGAAGGACCTGACAATTTCTCTGGTGGACGTAGCCCACACTGGGTGAACCACGTAAATCGGTGCCTCTCTTGTATTGTGTATCTTCTGTGTTTTGTTTCCGCATTTGTCTTATTTTATTGCTCCACGGTCCTGTTTTTCTAACACTTGGCTCTCATACATGAGGGATATCTTATGGAAAACATTAGGGATGAATATAATCAAGAAGTATATGCTTGGTATGATTTTGAGGTTGATTGTGATTATTGGTATATGGATAGTTGTCATTTTTTGGATGAAAACCACTTTAATCTTCTCTTTGATGACTCTACTCCACCTCATGTAGAGAAATTCCTAGAGAGTAAACAAGAGAATTCTCTACATATTATTCTTCAGTTTTATTATTCTCCAATAGTAGTGGATGAATTTTTTTTCGATTATAAATATTTTGATCCACATGACCAATGGTGGTACTTAGAGCATCATCTTCAGTTGGTTCTTGAGTTATGATATCTTCAGCATGGAGTTCACATGAGCACTTGGACATGGAACCCAGGCTCATAGTGGCGGTTGGACTACTTTAACATGGTTGCTCACAATTATACATGGGACCCTGGTTCTCCAGTCTACTTCAGTACTATGGTCCACACTTATCCATGGGACCCTGGTACTTATCCATGGGACCCTGGTATATGGTTGTACACCCTCATAACAAGCGTTGAGGACAATTATTTCATAAGGGGGATGGAATGTAGTTTATCTAGAGAGGTAGTGGGGGGGCCGGAGGGCCCATAGTGATAATAGTGGAGGCCATTCAATGCAAGGTGGACTAGTTCCACTATATTATTAAATAAGGCTCACTATGGTAGTTAGATATATGTGAACATAATAAATGTAAGAGGATTTCTTAGATTAAGGTTCTGCTTCTAGAAGGTTCCTCCTCTATAATGTTCTTAGGTGGTTGGTAGCACTATATAAAGGGGTTCAAGCAATGTAATGGGGTGTGAATATAAGTATTGTATTTGGATCAGTAGCTCAATAGAAGGATTCCCCCTCAAAGAGGCAAGTGAACAGAAGAGGATCCATTTTATGGTGTTTTCCTACCTCAAGGGTTTTCTTATAATAAAGTGTGGTTTCTTCTATATTTCTTTGTAGATATATTGTGATATTTCTATATTCATATCTATTCAGGTACTTAAAAAAATCCCTGAACTCATTGGAGGCATAATCACCCCCGTTATCGAACCTCAAGACCTTGATTTTCTTCCCTAACTGATTCTCCACCAAAGACCGGAAATCCCTGAATCGACTGAAGACCTCCTCCTTGGTCTTGATGAAGAATATCCATGTCCTCCTAGAATAATCATCAATGAAGCTTACAAAGTACAAGTAACCACTCAAAGACGGAACTAACATTGGTCCACACACATCTGAATGTATTAGCTCCAAGATTCCCTCGGACCTATTGTTACTTCTTAGAAAATAATCCTTGACGTTCATACCAAGTTCACAACCCCTACATTCTCCCTCATACTCTACTCCAAAATCTGGAAGACCTATAACCATCCTCCCCAATATTGGCAAAGACTTGTAGTACAGGTGTCCTAATCTATGGTTCCAAAGATCGCATGGGCTATCATTGTTATTTACCAAGGCCTAGGATGGTTGTCTAGTCAACTTATAAAGACTACCATCATGAGCACCAATTACCTCTATTGAGTCAAATATTGATCCTCTCGTCCAAGCAAGAGCCTGTCCATCTACGAACATCACTACATACCCTCTGTCCTCCATAGCTGAGATAGAAAGTAGATTCTTCTTCAATATCGGTACATACAACAGATCACTCATCCTGAGAGGCTTCTGAGACTCCAGTTGAATAAAATTTGTCCCAACTCCCTTGACTGCATGCTTGGCATTATCACCAATATCAACCTGCAATCCTGAGTTCTCCTCTGAAAAACGGGTGAATGACTCTTATGATCCTCTCATATGAAAATAAACTCCACAATCCACCAACCAAGTCCCACAAGTGGAGATAGCACCACACAGAGAAGAGACCAATAGTGTCTCACTTTGAAACTAGTCTACAACCTTGTCCACCATGGTGTTCAACCAAGATCACAAATATGTTGTTGTAACAATAAATATGTTGTCACAAATCTGCAGCAATGAAAATATGAAGCCACACATGTGTCTCGAGATATGATTCTCTCTCTCTGTAGAGCCTATGCTCTGATACCGTGTCAATTTTCCACATGCAATTCAATGCATTCAATTTCAGATCTAAAAATTACTTCCAAGTGACTTCAAACAATAAACTGTAGGTTTGTTTTCACTAAATAATTTTACACTGAAATTATGACCGAAAATTACAATGGAAACACAAAGATCATAGAAAAACCATTCATGCACAAGAGACACAATTTTTTGTTCTGTAAACTTTTCAGATTTATAATTTTTGAGGGAAAAACCAGCCCTCTTAGCAAACCACAAATTCAATAAATATGAGGACGAAAAAATAGTCCTCTCAAAAATTACAAAATCAAAAAAAAAATGAAAACTTCTTCCAACTTGAAAACATGAAAAAAACCTTAGTTGTATGGTTGTTGAAGTCACCATGCATCCTGTTGTATGGCCTCTATAGCCTGCTAACAACAGTCATATTGTTGATGCCCTCTTCCCAGAAAAATCCGCGCATGCGGCCTGCCTATATAACTCGCTTGTGTGGCCTTCTATCTCATGTTGACAATTTTACATACCTATACATTCTGCATGTGTGGTATGGCCTGCATGATCCACGTGTGTATTTTTCCTCCATGTCCTCACAAGTGTGGCTTCCTTCACATGTGTGGCCTCCTCCTCTTGACAGAAAATCAGAATGTACAGAAACCCTAGGGCACATTTGACAAAGTGAATAATTTCCCTTGCTGCAATTTTTCCTTTCAATCTCCTTCGCAAGAGTGCTTACTCACTCATTCCAACTCCATGATGTCACAGTGAGATCTAAGGTGCCTCCTCACAATGTCTCTCCTTTTATAGGAATCTAATGAGTGAGTTTAGGAACCCCTACTAAGATCAACATTAAATTATAATTGTTTAATCACCCATGTGGGTTTGAATCCCCAACACAAGCCCCAACACCAATCCAAAGGGGGTTTCACCAAAAAACAAAATGCAATGTGAATTCCAACAAATATTCTCACATGCCTAACACCAAGGCCATTGTGAGAATACCTTCTTGAAGCTACAAAACATCAACATGAAAAACTACCATGATTATTGATTTGATTATTGATTTATTGTTGGATTTTGGTATCCTCACAATGAAATCCATAGAAAAGTAAGCCCATGTGGTAGCGAGAAAGGGTAAGGGTTGTAATGCACTTGAAGATTTTATTGTTTCCATTTTGTGTTGTTGGCAAGTATCACATTTTTCCACATATGGATGCCCTTCTTCATGCATTCCCAAAATAAAGAACACCTAATCATGTCGTATGTTTTTTGAATCCCAGAATGACCCACTATGGGAAAGGAGTGTAATTTAGATGAAACTTTCGATTTAATGATGAAGTTCAAACTAGAAAAATGAAAAATTTATAGTGGAGCTTGTTGGAAGCAGGTTGAAGTGGGAAAGAAAGCATGCACAAAGAAGAATGACAGTTGGAAGAGCAGTCGTGGGAAAGAAAGAGTGCAAGAGGAAAGCAACAACTGGTAAGAAGCACAGCACGCACGCATGCAAGAAGGAGATGACAATTGGAAGGAAGAAAAGCACGCATGCAGTAAAGGAAGAACTAACGACAATAGGGTTAGGGTTTTTGTAAAGTTTTGTGTAAATGGCTGAAGAGCCCGATAGACATAAATATAGATATGCAGGTATCATAGGAAGGTTCAGTTCACTACTTTTGTAGAGGTTGAAATGGTATGTAATGTTTTGATTAGATGAACTACTTTTGTAAAGCGGTTGAACTAGAGCGGAGGAGAGGAGGTAGATCTTGAGGATTAGATCGCAGGTTGAGGAGCCTGGTGCGATCTAGTTCACCTCATATAGATCTTACCCATCTGAGGAGAGTTGTAAGCGCGCGGCGCGAGCATTGCAGAACTACCATAATAAGAGAGACAAGAGCCAAATATTTTTGGACATATCCCAAGAGGGGGTGAACCACAGTAATATCAGTGTAATGTGATGAATGGATGCATATATTCATCATATTTTTAGTAGTTAAATGTTGTGTGTAATGAATTAATGAGTTATTATATTGCTTGGTTAATTATTGTTGGGGTATCAAGAAAAGATGCCATGGAGGTTAAAATATAAAAGAGAATAATAGTAGTTTGTAACACAAGTTATAATAAATGGTTCAAAATACAGATTCCATATCTCTCGCTCAATCCTAGGTTGTAAAAACCTGAGTCTTACAACCACCCATTTAAATATATTTCGGGTGAGACTACGCAGTGCATTCTGTGTATTGTGTTGTCTTCTGGTTTACCAGAAGGGTCAATAGTTTTAGGATTTGTTTGTACCTTGACAGATATGAACCTTGGGTCAAAAACGCATGTAGTAGGGAAGAGTCGTTCATTAAAACAATAGAGCTCATCTTCCTACCAAGTGTAACATGGGTCAGCCATTAATTGGTGGATCATGTGCATGATCTTAGCATCCACTAACCAATTTTGATGTAACTCATACAACCAATCTGGCACTAGGAAATATAAGGAAAGTAGGGACCCTTTCTCATCACACTTCCTAGATAGAGCATCATCGACCACATTTTCATTTCCCTTCATGTAGTTAATCTCATAGTATAGCCTAACATTTTTTTGAACTACTTTTATTTCTCTAGGGAGGACAACCATTGTTCTAGAAATTATTTCAAGTTGTGATGGTCTGTTTTAATATGGAAATGACACCCATCAATTAGGTATGTCATAAATCAACTACATGAATAATATCCAACATTACCTTCACATAGGTGGATTTTCCCAAGTTTCTATCACATAATTATTACTAGTGAATCCAAGTGAGTGTCCCTATTGCATTAATACAGCAACAATCCCTTTCCTTGAGGAACCACATTCCAAAAAAAAATTATTATTGAAGTCAAGTCAAGTGAAGACTGGTGTGGTACACATAGCAACTTTAAAATATTGAAAATCATATTTAGTGTCTTCAATCCAACTGAAGGCATTCATTTTTAGCAAGGTGGTGAGAGCAGTGGAAATTTTACCATAGTTCGTGAAAAACTTCCTATAATAACATATGAAGCCAAGAAAACCATGAAACTTTTTGAGGATATTGGGACAAAGCCAATATTTCATCACCTCAATTTTCTTGGGATCAACATGCACGCCTTCCCCACTAGTAATGTGGCTCAAATAGTCAACTTTGTAAGCAACGTTGAAGGAAAAACTAGTGATTATGGAGGATTTGTAAGACCTTATCCACATGTGCCACATATGCTACCTAATTTGTGTTGTAGACCAAGATGTCATCGAAGAAGACTAGGATAAAATGACATAGAAGGGTCTTAAATATTTTGTTCATTATGCTCAAAAATGTGGAAGGGGAATTGCAAAGACCAAAAGGCATCACCAAAAACTCATAATGAACTTCATGAATGCAGAAAGTCATTTTGGGAATATCAGCTTCCTACATGCAAACTTGGTGGTATCCAAAGTAAATATCAAGTTTGGTGAAGAATTGTGCTCCATGTAGCTCATCTAAGAGATCATCAATGACCTGAATGGGAAATGTGTCTTCAATGATCAAGGTGTTAAGATCTCAAAAATTGGGACACATGCACCAAGTACCTTGTTTTTTAAGAACCATGACAACTAGAGAAGAGTATGGATTGGTACTAAGACAAATGATACCAACAACTATTATCTCTTGTACAATATTTTCAATTTCATTCTTTTGGGAAAAAGGAGAATGGTATGGGTGCACATTGGGTGGTAAGCTACCGAGAAGCAGTGGGATAATATGATCATGCTCTCTCCATGATGGTGGTAATCCTTGGGGACGTTCAAAGACTTATTACTGTATGTCCAATATTAACTACAAATTAGGATGAATTGGATAAGAAGTTCCCTCAAAGGCTTGAATATCATGGAAGTTTGCAATAAGTCTAGACTCGACACTTTTTCATAAGCGTTTATGTACAGTGGGAGATGATTATTTTGGAGAGACTACTTTGAGACCTTTTAGCATGTAGAATTGTCATCCTTATGAAAACTCATGTATAATTCCAGGAAATCCATGGTGATGGGGACTAATGTGCTTAGTCATTCGGCGCCTAAAACAAAATCATGGCCACCCATTTCAATCGAAAACATGTGATTTTTTAAGGAATACTCACCCATTTGAAGTTTCACATATTCACATTGTCCACCACATTTCATAGATCCCCCATTAGCAATCATAACATGAAATTTGTAAACAAAATGAATATTGCAATGTGTTTCTTAGGAAACAGGATGATGCATAAAATTATGGGTGATGTCATTATTGATTAAGACAGTGCCATTATGTTGCTTGATATAACCAACCAACTTTAATGTCTTATGAAAAGAAAGATCGGCTAAAGCATGAAGGGATATTTGAGATTTTTTACTAGGTTGGTATGGAAGAGAACGTCCTCAATGATAAGGGGGACTTCCTCATGATTTCTTCCATCAACTTCATCATCATAAATCTCCTCAGAAATTGCCACAAAATATTAATGTTCCTTACATTTAAGCTCTGGAGAATATTTTTCATTACAATTTTAGCATAGACCATTGAGTTGACATTTCACCATTCTCACCTATGTCAACTTATGGACCTTGAGGGGTGGAATAGGATGCTAAGGAGCCACTATATTTGGGTGGGGATGTGAAGGAAAGGTGGGAAATTTATACTAAGGGAAAGACGAGCAAGCTCAGTGACCTCCAAACGAGAAGTAGGGTGGCTCATATCTATGTGGGCTCTAATTTCTTCCTTAAGACCATTAATAAATCATTGCTTAAAAGATTCATCAGTGAAATTTTTCATTCTAACGACCAACCATTCAAAAGCATCAATATAGTCTTCCATCGTGTTGGTTTGGCACAATTTGGTAAGCTGGCCCAAAAAGTTGGTATCTTTTATGAATCAAGCAAACAAGATTTTCACAAAATGTCTCCATGCAATTACCCTTGGATATGCTTCCTTATTCCAATGCCACAACTGCCAACGTTCCCTATCCAAATAGAGAACACCTATGCAGAGTTTCAATAGGTCATTTTCTATGGCATGAAGAGAAAAGTAATGGTCCACTTGGTCAACCAAACTAATCAGAGCCAACCTGTCAAACTATTTAGATCAACTTTAGGAAACCGGGGCATTATATTGTGGAAATGGTCAGAAAATGAGAAGTTATGATTGAGGCCTTCTTCCTCCTCGGTGGGATTACCCTTGTGGGAGACTTCACCAAATTCATGGTCATCCTCCTCATGCTTACCATTTATCTTTGCAATTTGATCAAAACAAAGGCCAACTTGTCCAATGAGGAAAGACATATTCATTTCCATTTTGATAACTGACTAGTTGAGAGACTCAACCATTTTTGTACTTCCTCCATGGTTGACATATTGAGGGTGTTTTCGATGGGACCATTGGGTCCACTAAGGAAGTTAGCCAAGATTTGTCCTAACATGATTAGAGTCCCAAGAATAAATTGTTGAGAGGGGACATAAGCAATGGGTCCAAAAAAACATATTTTCTACAAAGTAACACCATGTCAATCAGCATCGTCCGAGGATTTTGTTAAGATAGGTCTCCCACAATAGAGTTGTCTCAATCCATTTTTTTTATTTTTAATATGGGGTGGGATATTACTCCCTCTTGAGTATTATAACACTGATGAAATTCCCAAATTCTTGATATTGCAAAATGTGTAGAAATTTCACTACCTATGTTGCAGAAGCTAAGGTTTGCAGGAAGAGGTTAGGATTTGCAAGGTCCTAAGGTTAGAAGAGTGTCAAGTGTTGGGATTTGGGTACCTTGAAAAGTGGTCCCCGTTTTCTTGTGAGTCTCTAAGCACAAAGGGGGATACTTTTACCCTTGTACTATGTACCTTATGTCTAATTTCACTTTGACTTAGGAGATTTAAGTCAAAAGTGAAATTTGGTCATTTTAGCCTAAAGTGACAATTAATTCACAAAGTGGGTGAATTAATAGACATAAAGTGGAAACTATGAAAACTTAAGTGAAGTGGGTTTTGAGTTGAGATATATGTGAGATGATCTCAACCATTGATTAGGGATGAGATGAGATGATCTCATCCATTCATCATTTAGTTTTCCTTATGCTTCCTAAAGGAGGGCACAAGGGGCAAAGTAGAGCTCATTTCACTTGTATGTTCACCAAAGGAGCTTGGAGAAGGGAAAGAGGATGAGGACAGAAGCAAAGGGTGAGGAAATATTGGGCACACATGTTCATGGAGGGCTCATGAATGCTTAGGCCTTAGTTATTTGATGGTGATCACATCTGCTAGGAGGAGGGTGCACCATAGGAGTGGAGTGCACACTACCTGGAAGAAGTTTTTCTTGGAGGAAGTTAGTTCTGACAAGTTCAGTGGAGAGGAAGCACATGAGAGCATCTTCTTGTGGAGGGATTTCTTCATTGGGTCAAAGAGGAAGGAGGGCGCTTCATTTCAGTGGAGAGAGCAACAAAGGGAGAGGGCGCACCTAGGATTTGGGCGCATATATCACTGGATCTTGTGGCAAGGCTCGTGAGGAGCTTGTTATGTATACAGGTTCCTTTGTATTGTATTACTTGTTGTATCTCATGCTCTGATCATCATTATATAGACATATATCCCAAACTAGTTTTTCCCGAGGGGGGTTTATCCAGGGTCATGTTGACCAAAAATACCTGTGTCAAATTTATGCATGCTTACAAGTGTAGATCAGCATTTTAAAGTTCAAATATCTAGAGGTAGTGTTATGTGTTTTAATTTATTATGCATGTGCTAACATTGAGTAAAGAAAACACTTGCAAGGGCACCTTAAAAGATCACTTAACCATTAAACATTAAGAAGAAAGTTTGGTGACTGTTTGTTGTCCTAAAACAACAAGAAAATACAGCCACATAGTTGAAACTTAGAGCCATACTAAGTTCAAGGACAGACCTTAGGTGGCAGCCTCATAGGACCTCAGAAAATCTACATGGTATCAGAGCCAATGGTGGCTTAGACTTGCTGATTTTGGAGCACTTTTGTAGGCAGTTTTGTGAGGTTTTATATCAGATTTGTTGGTTGTTTTGGACAGAAAGTTTTTAGTTCAAAATAGTGGGTAAACTTCAAATCCGAAATTACCTCTCATTCAATGCCAGTTGGACAGCTAGTTGGCGGTGTTTGTGGACAGTTGTGGGATGATTTGTTGGACTAATTTTTGACACTTGTGGACAACCTATTTTCACACCTGCGTGGACAGGAGTGAGGCTGTAGTGTATGATCTCTTTTCACACCTACTTGCTAGGAGTGAGGTCGGGGTTTCGCTTGCCTCTTTTCACACTTGTGTTGACAGGAGTGAGGAAGTGTTCCTTTACATTTGGAGCATCAGAGTGAGCGTAGTTTGACAGACATGTCAGTATCTCATATGCATGTGGAGGGCAGGCTAGTCGGGTCTAGCAATTGGTTGCCTTGGAAGGTGAGGATCATCTTTGTATTATAGGACCTCGAACTATGGGATATAGTGTTGGATTACTGAGAGGGGGGGTGAATCAGTAATAACGTAATTATAATCATTTTCTTCAAATGTTATATCAATGTAGAATTATTATCCAATAATGAGCAGTAATAAATAAACAA
>JZKD02S1685625.1:79254-103283 GCA_000966675.3 Picea glauca
ACAAATTCACTTTCCTTCATCTCATTATTCCACAATTAAGCATGGGTTCTCTTACTCCACAAAGCGTCTTCCCATGAGGGCTTTCACCATAAGGGGACCACTTTGGAGTTCATTGATATTTACTTCTAGTCAACCATGACAAAACAATAATGAATCATATTTACATCAAACACTATTGGGTCCATTACCCAAACCTTTGTGCTACGGGTCTTTCTTCAAGGGTTGAAATCAATGACAACCAACCTTAATCAACATATAGTTGAGGCAGTTGTTCCTGTTATTCCTGTTATAGCCCCCGTCTTGTTGGAAGAATTCAGGAAGAGGAACAACAAAGCAAAGAGGACCATTTGTGATGTTGTGAGAGATCACATTATTCCCCACTTGACTGGGAAGACTTATGCATGGGAGATGTGGGCATCTCTATGCAAGTTGTACGAGAGCTCTAATGAGAACCAGAAGTTGGTTCTTCATGATCAACTGAGGGGCATTTTCATGCTCAAGGATGAGTCGGTTACTTCATTACTTGGTAGATACACCTAGATCAGAGATGAGCTTGGAGTCGTCGGAGAGGTGGTGAACCCTAACTCTTTGGTGAGGACAAATTTGAATAGCTTCACCAAACCTTGGGGTCCATTCGTATGTGGCATTGTTTCCAGGGAGGTTATGCCTACATGGGAGAGGATGTGGGATGACTTCGTCTAGGAGGAGATTAGGCTTGTAGTCGAGGCTTCTGGACAACAGCAGCAGCAATCAATTTCAGGTGATGAGGACCTTGCTCTTTGGACAAAGGGCAAGAAGAAGATCGGTCGTGGAGGTTGGCAGGGTCCCAAGTTTGGGGCCCCACCACAGGGAGGAGAGAGCAGTAGAAACAATGGGCAGAATAGAGATATGAGCACAATGAGATGCTTTGCTTGTGGAGAGATTGGTCACTATGCAGGACAGTGTCCCAAGAATAAGAAGAAGTAGCAGGGTGGGTCAGCAGCAACAACAAAGGAGATCGAGTTCGAGGAGAAGCTTGCGAGAGAGTGTGATTTTGTGACTACTTTGTCTATTGTTACACCAACTAGCATTAGATGGGGAGACATAGTTGATGAGGACCGACTGACTCACAGCAGTGATTCAAAGGGAGATCAGAATCAGTGTCCCTCGACATGTTTAGAGTGGGTGATTGTTCCACCCAGGATAGCTATAGTTTCAAAGAAGCAGAGCAGATAAAGAGTTGGTGCTACAGCTTCAGAGCATCAGAGGTTGATGAGGAGGAGGAGAAAGGCACCACGGAGGCTTGAGCCTCACTTAGCTTCTTAGATGGGCAAATCAGGTTCTGGATCCACTTTAGGTGGAAGTTACTTGGAGAGAGGCCAAGTTGATGACTCTTGGTGAGATACCAAGATGGGGAGACTCTTGGTGAGATGCCAAGAGTAGTGACTCTTGGTGAGATGCCAAGAGTAGGTGGAAATCCTTAGTGGGAGACCAAGGTGGAGATATTTGGTGTGATGTCGAGATCTGGGTGATCTTGGATAGATGGAGAGTCAGTTCCATTTATAGATCACACAGATTGAAAATATCTGTGATAGAGTCCACTTTCAGTGATCAGGGTACAGCCATACTCACCGAGTATATGCCAGGAGGCAACCATGTCCTCTATAGGGACAAGAGTGGTGGTGACAAGCACTTTCCTCGGTAAGAGGGAGTGTTGGGATTTGGGTACCTTGGAAAGTGGTCCCCATGTGCTTGTGAGTCTCTAAGCACAAAGGGGGAGACTTTTACCCTTGTACTATGTACTTTATGTCTAATTTCACTTTGACTTAGGAGATTTAAGTCAAAAGTGAAATTTGGTCATTTTAGCCTAAAGTGACAATTAATTCACAAAGTGGGTGAATTAATAGACATAAAGTGGAAACTATGGAAACTTAAGTGAAGTGGGTTTTGAGTTGAGATATATGTGAGATTATCTCAACCATTTATTAGGGATGAGATGAGATGATCTCATCCATCCATCATTTAAGTTTCCTTATGCTTCCTAAAGGAGGGCGCAATGGGAAAAGGCAAGCTCATTTCACTTGTATGTTCACCAAAGGAGCTTGGAGAAGGGCAAGAGGATGAGAATAGAAGAAAAGGGTGAGGAAATCTTGGGTGCACATGTTCATGGAGAGCTCATGGATGCTTAGGCCTCAGCTATTTGATGGTGATCACATATGCTAGGAGGAGGGTGCATCATAAGAGTGGAGTGCACACTACCTAGTAGCAGTTTCGCTTGGAGGAAGTCAGTTCTGATAGGTTCAGTGGAGAGGTAGCACAAGAGAGCATCTTCCTATGGAGGGATTTCTTCATTGGGTCAAAGAGGAAGGAGGGTGCTTCATTTCAATGGAGAGAGCAACAAAGGGAGAGGGCGTACCTAGGATTTGGGTGCATATCTCACTGGATCTTGTGGCAAGGCTCATGAGGAGCTTGTTATGTATACAGGTTCCTTTGTATTTTATTACTTGTTGTATCTCATGCTATGATCATCATTATATAGACAAATATCCCAAACTAGTTTTCCCTGGGGGGGTTTTATCCAGGGTCATGTTGACCAAAAATACCTATGTCAAATTTATGCATGCTTAGAAGTGTAGATCATAATTTTAAAGTTCAAAGATCTAGAGGTAGTGTTATGTGTTTTAATGTATTATGCATGTTCTAACATTGATTAAATAAAACACTTGCAAGGGCACCTTAAAATAGCACTTAACCATTAAACATTGAGAAAAAAAATTGGTGATTGTTTGTTGTCCTAAAACAGCAAGAAAAGACAGCCACATAGTTGAAACTTAGAGCCATACTAAGGTCAAGGACAGACTTTAGGTGGCAGCCTCATAGGACCTCAGAAAATCTACATCAAGTGTTATAACTCTCTAATATATTGCATGGTTTCCACCAATGGTACTTGGTTGAATATTTCTCTACACCAACTAAGGAAGATAGATCATACCCTTAGTTCTACTACCCAATGCCTTGGTATGAAAGAGTGATATACTAATAGGATAGCTAACAATATATAAATCTAGTTTCATGTGTTCCTATAGGGCTTCTAATATACACAAAGGTACTTGGAAAGAAATTTTGTATACAGGTGCTCTCTAATGTGGTACTACTAGAATGGTTACCAACAAAGGTTACAAGGGTGTCCAACTAGGTGATACCTCTTATAGTTTATGTTTGTAGTCTTCCCCAACCCCAAGTTTTCCCAAAGGGGTACCAATATAGGTTACAAGGGTGTCTAACTAGGTAGCACCTCTTGTAATTTTTGTGTGCATTCTTCCCTAACTACAAGGTTGCCTACTGAACAACAAATATTTGTGTTATTTATAGACGTCATATTTTTCTAAAACTGGAGCATGTGTTGGCACAAGAAAGTTCTTTGATTCCACTTGCAGTGTTCCTTGTTAGCTTTATTGATATTTAAAACTAGATGCAACTTCCACTTTTCTCTTTTAGAGGGAAACCTCCAACATGAGTAAAGCTCCAAATATAATAATATTCACTTGAAAACCTATTATATAGCTTCTACTACTATATATAGTTTGTAACTAACTAAAACCATAACCACTTAATGGACCTCCATTAACGAGGCCTCAACCACTAATAGGTGGACCTCCTTTAATGAGGCCACTTACATTTATTGATTTCACACTCTACTACTTCATGGATCCTTGTTTAATAAACATGGCCCTTAATACATTAAATAACAATCTATTGCACCAATGAGGAAGTTAGGGTGTGACCCTAAGGATATCAAGAATGACTAGATAAAGGATAGCATGTTATTCTATGTATGGGGCTACAAATTATTGGTGTTCTTTAACACATAAGGGATAACTATTTATTTCATGATAGACATACTTCCTTTTGTAAAGTTGTAAGGCATCCTTGAGGTCACACTAAAATATCTTAAACTCCATTTCATAGTAGCCATCATGCTCCAGGAAAGAATGATACAATCTCTCTCATTCTAAATCTATTTTAATCTATTTAAGCTATGAAAAAGTTTAACCAATAAAATGAAGTATTCTCTTTCTTTCCCCCATATGGGTGGAAATGAAGTATTATATTTATTTCCCCATATCAGTGGGTGTTGTGATTTATATCTACGTATTGATGAGATATGAGATATATTTCAAAGTAGTGAACCTATCACATACATGTGTAACTTCAAAAATGGACATAAAACCTTGAAAAGTGTCTTTAGAATAAGTCTCTATCTACAATAGTTTAGAAACAAATACATGTTTAGAATGCTTGAGAGTTAATTTTTAGAATCTACATGGGAGTTCAAAGAATTTAAGGTGTGGTTTAAGTTGCAAAAACAAAAAAAACTTCCATTTTTCTTAATCATTTTCAATATCTCTGTTTTTCATGTTATTTTAAAATAAGTTACACAAGTCCCCGGGGGGGCAGCTCAATTGGCAAGTGCCGTGAAAATGAAGTTCCATGAGGTTTCGAGTTCAAATCCCCCCGAATTACAATGTGTGTTGCGTAAGGGGCATCGTGGGAACACCTGGAGGTTATAGTGGTAGCAGTTGGATAACACGGCCATGTGTAACGCGAGCACGTGCCCAACTAGTTGTTGATTCCGCCAGACATAAAAATAAATAAATAAATAAATAATAAATAAATAAGTTACACAAAATTCATAGTTGATGAAATTACACATATTCACGAAACTATTACAACTTGCAGTAAGTAAATTTCACAACAATATATAGGGAAGGGTACTTGTGTGATGTAAGATACTAGTGAAGGATGGACGATGGAGGGTCGACTGAACCAGCTAGACTTTTGGGGGACTGTAAGTTGTCTTGGGTATTGTTGTCTTTCCATGGTGGTAAGTTGATAGGAGGGCTGAGTAAAATAGCTTCTTGATGACTGTATAGCCACCACCTTAGTTTTTCTTTGTCTGAGGTTTGGGGTTTAACCTTATTGCCTTAGTTCTCAGTTCTGTATTTCTCCACTTCCATCTTTAGGTGTAGGCATGTTGTTTTATCCTATTTTGGGGTTCTAGTTCTTTTGTCTTCTTGGGGAATGTGTTTTTTATGGTATCTAGGTGGAGTTGAATCCTTTAACCCTTCCTTATCTCGAGCACAGTCCATTTACTATTTTCTCAGTACTCGACTTGGTTCACATTAACTTGTCTGGGGTTTTAGGCTCAGTGGAGTCCAGGTGGACGCACATGGCCTCCACGACTCTACCAAGTGTTGAGGCTAACGTCAGCACATTAATGAATGTGGCTAATGAAGAAATTTGGAGGGAAGAAGGTTTATATGCATGAAGAAATTTGGAGGGAAGAAGGGAAGGAGGCTACAGTCATTGGTACTAGCTTATTAACTTCTCGCCCAGTTAAACGTCCTTCCTTATAAGCACATTCCTGTTCTTTCCTTAGCCTGTTTCCTGCTCCTTCTTTTGTAGAACTCTTGCCAACCTCCTTGGAGTTTACTAAGCCATTCGAACGTCCCTCTGTAGACCTGTCTAGAGAAGAGTAAAGCAAGTCGAGGTTACTAAAAAGCTAGTCAAAGGTTGGTAGTAAGGAGAACGTAAACCCTCGCATAAGTCACAGATAGTGGAGGGCGAAAAAGACCATTCACAAAATGGTGTTAGGGTCTGATGTTGGCCTTGTTGAGACTTGTAGCCTGGTGCTCTGTGGCTTAGTCGGAAGACTATCCTACAGATACCTTTGTAAGGTCTCCTTATTGGAATGGGTGGACTTGACCTAGAAGCCATTGTTAGGGTACTCACCTGAGGTAATATTTTTGACAAAAGGTTGGGTGGGTTTTATCTGTAAAAAACCTGAAGATCTCGCTCTACTTTTGTCTCAACGGTGGGTAATAGGAGGAAGTAGTCTAATGATCAAACAGCGGCATTTGGCCTTCAACCCCACAATGGAATACTTTCAATTTCAGCACCTTTGGGTCCTTCTCCCATGACTTCCTCTTCAGTTTTGGAATGTGGCGGCTTTGGAGGAGATTGGTAACTCCTTAGGCACCTTTATCATGGTGGGTGAGTCTTTACTCTCGGCAACAACCAGGAAAGTTGGAAAAATCCTGGTGGATATGGATGTCCATGGAGGCTTACCTAAACTTTTAGAGATTGATTATAGGGGATCTAGAATAGTCCAGAGACTGGACTATCTCGGAATCCCTTTCCATTGTATCAGGTGTCATAGCACTGGTCATTTGAGAAAAAACTACCTGGGAAGGGTCAAAGAGGTAGTTTATGAAGAAACAACTTTGCACAGAGATTTGGGGGATTTCCAAGAAAAAGTAAGTTTTGCATGGGAAAATTATTGTTACCCTTTTCTAGAGCCATTACCCTCGCCAGAAATAGAAGATACTATCTCTGGTATGTTACACTATTACTATTTGGTTCTCTATGACTCTTTATCCTTACTAGAAAAAGATGAATTAAATGTATCACCGATGTTGGTTTCGTTGCTTTCTTCTATGGAACCGCCTATGGGGGAGGGCTTGAGGATTCTAGCCTCTATTCCTTTGACCTCTAACACCTTTCCGGTAACGGACTCTTTTTTGTCGAAGGATCATGATGTTGATGTTCATTTAAAGCCCTGTGACAGTGGTCTTTTACCTGACTTGGAAGTGATACATTATAGACAAGTGAACCTTACCTTTCCTGTTTGTTTTCCTCCCTCACCTCTTGTCTCACCTGAGGACTCTCCCTCTCCATGTGAGCTGATTATACCTCCAGGACATTGTGAATCAGAAGAGGATGATTCCTCACTTAGCATGGTCTTGGACTCCCTAATCCCCTTTCTTCGTGACAGTAACCCCCCTGCCCCTCTACCTACCTATTTTCGGATTGCTCTCTTGGATCCGTCTACCTTTTCTGGGGAGGTCGGTACCTCATCAGTAAACCAACCGAAGACTACAAAGGACTATTCCTGGTCACGAAGACTAGGAATAGATTACTCCCCTATCAAAACTCATATCACAAGGAAGAAATTACTCTCAATGGCTATCTCTCCCTCAGTCATGGATCCCTCCTCCTCCGACATTGGGGAACTTAGAGCAGTGAAGGCCCTAGCAAGATCCAAGTAATTATCCTTTTGTCACTTAACCTCAGAGGGACAGGAGGCTCCCTAAAAGCTGCCTCATTCAATCATGTTTTGGATTCAACTTGTCCTAATATTATTTTCCTTCAAGAAACTTTGGTTTCAATGTAAAAAGCATGTTCCTTCATGCTTAGTTTTCGTTCGACCTGGGATACTTGTGTGGTGAGCTCTATCAGAACTTTGGGTGGTCTACTGGTGTCTTGGGACCCCTAGCTTTATACTTTATCTATGTTCCTTACTAGTGGCGGGGTTTTGTTGACAAGTTCTATAACTTCTTCGAAAAGAAAGATCAACTTCCTAAATGTTTATGGACCATGTCGGGATCACAAATATTTCTGGACAACTCTTTCTAACAACGGTTTGTTTTCTATTCAAAATCTTGTGATTACGGGAGATTTAAACCTTACCAGTTCTAATGGTGAGATTTGGGGAGGCTCTGCCACCTCCGGAAATCTTGCAAGTTTTTTCAGATCACTCTTTTTGTCACATAATCTCATTGATGTTCAGCTGAACAAATTAGTCCCGACTTGGCGTAATGGTCATGTTGGAAGAGATTTCACAACTAAGTGTTTGGACAGGTTCCTAGTTTCGAAGGATCTTCGATCCTGGGTTGAATTTCCTTTTGTATCGGACGATGCTCCTATTCTATTACAACTGGAGAACACTACTCTGCCTAAAGACTTCCCTTTTAAATTCAATTCTCTTTAGCTCTCAGATAATTACTATAACATCTTGGTTCATAATCTCTGAACCGATCTAACTTATCTTTAGGAAGGAGACAGACAGAGGCGTTTCATATGGAAGTTAAAGGATCTCAAAATTATCACCAAAAGATGGGAAAAGGAATTGAGGGATGAGGATGCTAAAGCTCTGGAGACCCTGGAAGGTAACATAAATAAATATCTGAGGCAGATTTCGGATGGTCCACTCCTTCCAAAGGAAGAGTCTCTGCTCATCAAGATCGAATCTGAAAGCAATAATCTCCTTAATTCCCAAGAGGAACAATGGCGCCTCAAAATCCGAGCTATTTTGGTCCAAAGTGGAGATAAAAATACCAATTTTTTCCACCTTTTCACTAACCATCAGAGAATCAAAAAACATATTTGGGAGATCAAAGATGATCGAGGTTATCTTCACAAAGGTCAAAACTCAATAGTTGTGGAGGCAGAAAATTATTTCAAGATTTTCTTCAATACCAATGATTATGTTCCAACCTTTGAGCAGGTTGGGGTGGCTAAACTCTTTACAAGATGAATTAGTTAGGATGATGAGAGAAATCTCTTTTTGCCAGTTTATATTAAGGAACTAAAATTGGTTTTATCACAGTTTAAAAGAGACAAAAGTCCAGGGCCGGATGGCTGGACTATGGAATTTTTCTTACACTTCTTTGATTTGATAAGTGAAGATCTTCTAGATTTGGTGGAGGCGGTCTGATCCGATGGTCATATAGAAGGAAGTCTAAATTCCACTTTCTTAGCATTGATACCCAAAATCAATAAACCTCAATACTTTGGGGACTACAGACCCATTTCTTTATGCAATCTGGTTTATAAATTTATCTCAAAAGTTATTGCCACTCATATCAAACCGATTCTTTCGAGGAATCTCTCGACAGAACAGTTTGGCTTTCTGGAGGGGCGTATGATCCACGATGCTATAGGTACAGCTCATGAATGTATTCACGGTATAAAGAAGAAAATTTTAAAATCTCTAATCCTTAAGCTTGATCTTCAAAAATATTACGAATGCGTCAATTGGAACTTTCTGAGATTGATCTTAATCCAAGTGAGTTTCAAAACCTAAGAGACCAACTGGATTATGGAATGTGTTAGTTCAACCTCCCTTGTTTTTTTAGTCAACGGTGAAGCCACAAACTTCTTCAGAAGCAGGAGAGGACTCTGATAGGGATGTCCACTATCTCCCTTACTCTTTATTATCGTGATGGAAAGTCTGAGCCTTCTTATTAAATCAAACCAAACTATAGGATCCTTAACTAGAATAAAAGTTTCCAGACTGACGAAAATAATTCACCTCTTATTTGTTGATGACCTTTTACTACTGACAAACGCTTTTGTGCGGGAATGGAAAGAGATTATGAGTATTAATTCAAAAACTTTGTATGGCTTCAGGATTGAAGGTGAATCCCATCAAATCAAATGTTCATTTCTCAGGACGCTCAGAGTCGGATCTTGTATCTTTCAAGTAATTTATCCCGTACATTTTTTCAGACCTCGTTGTGGGCTTCAAATACCTTGGGTACTTCTTAAAGGTTGGTTTATAGCGATCAGAATATTGGGTCTGGATTATAACTAAAGTGGAAAAGAAAATAAATCATTAGAGCTACTGGTGGCTATCCTTGGGAGGCAGATACATGCTTTGAAAAGAAGTTCGGGAAATCCAGCCCATTTATTGGCTATCTCTAGCTTATGTTCCGTTGTCCATTCTTCACAAGCTAAGAAAACTTAATTTTTAATTTTCTGTGGAATGGGAATGTTGATACTAATCACTTTCATCTTGTTTGTTGGGAGACTCTAGCTTGCCCAAAATTCTTTGGGGTGTGGGGTTTCTGTAATTTATTCATGTTTAGCAAAGCTCTGGCAGTGTCAACTCTTTGGAGATTTCTCACAAAAGACGATATGTGGCAGAAAGTTATAAAAGAGAAGTACTTCCATTCCAAGATAGACTTTAATTGGCTACGCTCAGCGTCTTTCCATCAGTTCTCAGCTTCAAAAATTTGCAATGGTCGCCTCAAGTCTGTGGACTTGATTACAAACTGGCTTAGTTGGAAGCCAGGCACGGGTCATCTGGTGGCTCTAGGCAAGGACAAGATCCTGGGTTTGGGCAATACTTCCTTCCTGTCTTTTCCGCTTCGTTCTTCCCTCAGTCAGAGCCACATTACAGTGCTAGCTCAAACTTGGAAAGTTCACAAACAATATCCTTTGCTATCTTCGTGGCTTACCAGCTCGAACTTGAACCTCTCAAGGGACCTGGTAGCGGAGTGGGATCTTTTTTGGTGTGCCTTACAAGCTTCAAGGGTTATATTCTCTGATTTGAAATATGAAATTCTTTGGATAGGGGGGGATAATACAAGATCCCTTATGACTAAAAATGTTTATTCGGCCTTACTTTCTACACAAAATCTGTCGATCTACTCTAGGTGGCGCAAGAGCATGTGGAAATGGGACATACAACAGAAAATTAAACTCTTTTTCTGGTTGGCTTCAAATAAAAAAATTTTGACTTGGCATAATCTCCAACTGAGAGGATGGGAAGGTCCTGGTAGATGCCAGCTTTGCAAAGCAAATAATGAAGATATTGAACGCCTTTTTTTACATTGTTCTTTTACCAAATACATCTGGAAGAAAATCATTTCCATTAAAAATTATTCTCAGGTTTGGGGCGGGAGTGATTTAATTGATTGTATAACCAAGTGGACAAAGAACAAGTTGGTTCCATCTTTTTTAGCTCCTTATATTTGATGGTTCATCTAGCTAGAAAGGAATGCTGCTACTTTTGAAGGTAAAAAACCATCAACTCTTTCGGTTGTCATAAGATCCCTTGGATCCTTACATTTCCTGGTGGAAAAAAATATCACTCTTTATGTTCGCTCATGCTCGATTGATCAACTTCTTAAGTACCTAGTGGTTTTTTTCGACGGAGCAGCAAAGACAAATGGACTGTGCAGCAGAGCTGGGGGTACCATTAAAGTTTCTACCGCTTTAGCCTATAAATGGTTTTTGAACTGTGGGTTCGGAACAAACACAAAGGCGGAATTAATGGGAGCATGGGCTACACTCTTCATAGCAAATTCTTTGTCTCTTCACAAGATCTAGATACTGGGCGATTCTAAGGTAATCATAGATTAGTTGAAAAATAAAAGTGATCTGTGTTTTAGCTCTTTGGAAGGCTGGAAACAAAAAATCAATTTTATAAGAAGACGTTTCGAGGCCATCCAGTTTTTTCACATTTACCATGATTTCAACAAGGACGCAGATGGAATATCAAAGAGAGCTCTAACATAACCAAAAGGATATATCTTTTTGTTCTTGTGATCTGATGGAATAGAGGGCCAGCGCCAGCATATCAATATCTATTAGCCCCTTTCTATTTCCTCTTTTTTGGACAATTTTCTCCCATTTTTGTGTCCTTGCACTAGGATTCTTATGTTTATGTCTTACTAGCCTGGATTGTAAGTTGAGATTATGATCTTAGCTCGGATCTCAGCCTGGAGTTTCTTGTTGTTTTGTAGAATTTTTTGGGGGGTGAACAAACTTGTTATCATCTGGAGATTCTTTTTTTTAGTCATTTTATTATGCCTTTTAAAAGGCTGCTTATGGACTTTTCGGATGTAAAAATTATATTTCTCTTAATATAATTATGATAATTTTCTTCTAGAAAAAAAAATTACACATATTAAAAATAAATTTAAATAACAGTATACACTTTTATCTTAACATTTATCATTTTTAGAATAATTTTTTGTTATTTTAATCATTTAACTCAAAAAAAACTATACCAAATTCTACAAATTATTTTAAGGAAATTTAATTGTTTAGATACTATGTCACTTCAATAAAACATTTCTCAAAATAAGTAACATTTCTTTATTTGTCTTTTTTACACCATCTATAAATTAATTATATATTATCTCAAATTGATGTATTTCCATATTTACTTTGATACTAACATTATGACACTAAAAAATTGGTTGATTATAAGTACTTAATCTTGAGATAACTATTAAAAAAGGAAGTGCAATATGTATCAATAAAACACACAAGGAGATGTCTATTCAAGATTTAATTATGGAAAAACTAATAGTACTATGAAAATAAAAAATAAAAAATAAAAAATCAAAATCAAAATCAAAAGTAGATCATATTATCTCTCAATGTTATCATTAATTATTAATGATTTTCTTTTAATTTTCTAAATATCAATATGTGTTATTTTATTATCAAATTTTAAATAAATAAAATTAGTAACAAAATTGTTTATATCTATCTATTAGAAATATTTTAATGTAATTATTGTATATAATCAATGATAGTGGCTACTTTATATCTTTAATAACTATTCACAAGTGTAAATTGAATTCTTCAAAACATTTCAAAAATAAATTGATGAATAAAATATGTGGTATATTAGTCTTATCTATAACACTCCAAAGTATGATTGAACTAAAACACATGTGCTCTTCTATACTTTAAGTTAAAAATTGTCAAAGTTATTTAACATTATATAGAAGCTTTAAATTTATCTAAAAGTTACCTTGAAAACCTGGATATATCATAAATTTCATAAATTTACAGGGTCTGATTTTAATTAATAATGCCTTGAATGAAACCATTCCTTCCCGCCTCAATTCTTCTTATCACTACCGAGACTAGTGATAATGCTTTAAGTGCACCATTTCCATTACTCCCAAATCTCATGGTATTGTTTTGGGGGGGTGTTAGCACTGAGAGTCACCATCATATTGCAAGAGGATAAGCCCAGTACCCATCAGAATTTTTCGTGGATGTCGGTTTTATGAGTGGAGGTCAAATAGACAAAACTCAGTACAATAATGGTTTTAATCACAGAAACTGGACAAGCAATGCACAAGGAAGTGAGGTCCTCATTAACTTCAGTCAGTGATTTGAGTTTAAGTGTGAGCAGAAGGAAGACTTAGTGAGAGAGGTGAACAAGACTGTTATGGGCATCTGGCTTTCAAGTAGCTTGGTGAAGAAAAACTCAAGCTCAAGAGCACTCTTGAACTCAATTTTCAGACACTAAAATAGGTCACAACAGCATAATAATCAAACCTACATTATCATGCAACTACAACTACTCGACTGGATCCTCCATGCCCGAGCCTTTCAGCATAAGGGGAAATAAATTAACAAGGAAGTTGACTAACATTGCTCATAGCACTATGTAAATCAAACCTACATTACAATAGAACCACAGCCCTCGACTGGATCCTCCATGCCCGAGTGTTTCATCACTGTTTAAAAAAAGAGATGAAAGAAGTTGACTTCTATTAATGCGAAAGTCTCAAATTTGATATATAACCAGAGAACAGTTCTGGCATCAAAATTACATAGTAAGGATCTCGGCTCAACCAGTTGACGACCTTAACAAAATCTTGAACTGATCTATTTATATTCAGATCAGCCCAAAACTATCAGGGGTGTGATTTGGCCATTCCATTCAAATCCTTTCGTCTGTGCCTTCTTCTGTCAGACTGTGCGTGTATCCTCCTATCAGATGCAAACTCAGCTCAGCATGGGGCTATAGGAAAAATCGTCCATTGTGGTACCTTGGGCTGACAGTTCTGCTTTCACGACCAGAACCTCCATGCCTTCTATTTATGGAGTGAGTCGAGGTTTCAACCACCACTCCTCTTTCATTAATTAATCTCTCATCGGGATCGGGCTAAGGCTTAACGCCTAGGGGGTTTCCATGCGTTGCTATCGGATTTGTCGTCATATAAGCATGTGATTGCGGGGCTATCAAAGGCGGTTTGGATTTACACCGCTTTTGAGCCCGCAATTCACCACCAACTGCCACGTAGCTCTTTCGATATACCATGGTTTCCATTGTGGGACCGCTCAAGAATTTTATTGTTCGAGCATGTTGCGTTCCCGCAATGAAACATGGTCATTGATCTGGTCGTGATCTGCTATCTGGGTGCACCTGCTAGATTTAGTGCCACCACTAAATTTTATATGCCTGCCAACTTTACGATCATTCTAACCACACTTGGAGATGGTGCTACTTTTGGCGTTGAACGAGAACACTTCCTGGAGGATGACCTGACGTCACTATGATGACGTGTCATGAAAAGAGAGATGACATGTGTCCACGCCAACTGGATGCCAGGTGTCATGACTAATGAGAGTGCCACATGTCTAAACTGATGACTGCCACGTACTTTGGCACTTAAGAGCTCAGGGGTGGTCTGTATGTAGAGTTGGAGCTCCGAAGTGAACGACAATCGTCGATCTGAGGAGGACACGTGGTAGGGATCTGTTAACTCCGAGAGAAAACACTCCGGATGAAACCCGAGAGTGGAGATCTTGAAACTCCCGAAGCTCGAAGTCCCGAAGTAAATCATGATCGTCCGATGGAGAAGAATGTGTGGCACTTGATCGTTAACTCTGGGAGAAAACACTCCGGATGAAACCGGGAGTGGAGATCTTGAAAATCTTGAAACCCGAAGTCCCAAAGTAAATTATGACCATCCGATGGAGAAGGACATGTGGCGCTTGATATTTAACTCTGGGGCTTTTGTCTGGCGCTAGACCTCGCGCAACTTCGACATGCTAAATACATGTGAGCCGTCGATCTGAACTGCCCCTGGGATCTTCACCGTTGAAAATTGAACCCGACCGATGCTTGCATTTTAAGCCCGAAATGGGCTGCTTTGAATGTTGTGTTTTGTGCTTAAGGATGATACCTGAGCAAACAAAGGAATTGGACTACCTGTTGTGAGCTTAATCAATGGCAAACAAGATGACCAGTAATTTGACCAAAATCACGATATGTGTTCATCCTTTAAAGAAAACAGAAAAACCTTGAGTTGAGGATCAATCAAACAAGACACTAAGGAAAACCAGATCATTAATCGGAAAGGGGAATCCACTGTATCAACCAGAAGGGGGAAAAATCCTAGGAATGGTGTGCGGAAAAGAGAGAGATGGAGCAGGGGTGCAGACTTGGGTATTCACAGCAAACACATACAACCTTTGACAACTTTATGTGATAACAGGGGGGATGGCACCCGGCCTGAGCCACACCAACCGGTGAGTTTAACATCACTAAGTGCCTTGACTACACACTCCGTCACTGAATGTCCTACACTTGGGGGACCAAATCTCATGGTATTGAACTAGTAAAAATATTATTAAATAATTTATTTGTAATCACTTCAAGTTGGACACATATCTCGAAATGGAACCTAGAAGCATTACTCCCAAATCTATCTCATGGTATTGAAGCAAAGAAATTATTAAATAATTTATTTGTAATCACTTCAAGTTGGCCACATATGGGAATGGAATTTCGAAGCTTGTTAAAAGAAATGTCGAGATCTTCTTATAAAAACTAAGACACATACTATCCTATTGGAAATAGGTCTTGTTATAAAAACTAAGACGCATATACTCCTATTGGAAATAGGTCTACTCGAGTTTTTATTGAAGCTCAAACTTGGTCGACTATAATTCCCAACTTTAGGATTAATGAATGAAGTTGAAAGCCATTCAATGGTGGAAAAGTAAAAGTAAAAAGGTGAACCCCAAGGATACCATTTCTAGGGCTCTCTATCTTTTTTAGATAATCCTGGCTAGAATCTCCTCATTCAGATTAATCCAAATACAGTCTCGTGCTAATAAGTTCACCCAACTTTGAACTTTAAAAACTGGTTGTGTTGGTATGGTATAGAAAGAAAAAATAAAGTTAAATCTGAAAAACAAAAGTTTTTTTAACCAATTAAAAATTAGATATAGATCAAAAGTACGACTGACCATTAATGGTGAACTGACTTCTGCGTGCGTTTTCTTTGACATGACACCCTGAATCAAAAAAATGACTCTAATTCGAAACGCAGATCAAGAAACTCAACAACGCTAACTCTACTCATAAACCTTTTGTATTGAAGAGTGATGATGCCCGCCCCCATCCTTGGCAATGTGCTGGAAAATGAGCTTCAAGAAATCAAAGTACTCCTGGGAGGGATTGCACCATCCAATACTATAGTCATTGGGAAGAGCATTGTTGAGTTGGTAGAAGTTGGTAGCGATGACAACAAAGTCGAAGGCACTCTAGGCAGCTCAAGCATAAAAGAATACGATTTTAATGGTAAAAATAAAGTAAGCAGTAATCACACAATGAACATAATATTTAAGTGGAAACATCCATGGGGCAATATTCTTATTCATGATTATAACAGCCAAATATCGGCTTATCTTCCTTTTACTCATCTCACATATGCTATGCCTCTACGAACATGTATAGATATACAGCATTTTTCAAACAATTACACAAACTGATGTCCATATTCTATTTTTAACTAATTTGATTCAGCCCCAAAAAAAAATCTGTTCATATCCAGGAAATTAGTTGACACATTTCAACAAAATCTGTGCATATCCAGGAAATTAGTTGACACATTTCAACACTATTGTGGATCGTTGTTGCACTAAATTTCATAACAAGAATTGTAGTTGAAACCATTTTTGAACAACAAAGAGTTGTGGTGTTGGTGTCGTAGCCTTGGCTGTACAGATTGTCGTAACCGTAGGATCACCTGAAATAGAGCTACAAACAAACCAAAATTTCGTGCGAGCTCATAATAAAACAAACACAAATAGTTCTTAGAGACACATTATTGTGAAATGGAGCCACACTCAGCCATTGTATCGGTAGCGTTGCTACCACTGTAGAACGTAGCATGAGCATTCATCCATCCAGAACAATGCATAGATCGGAGTAGTGAAAGGAAGCCCAACAAAACAAGCCCTGAAAATGTCATTTCCTGCACACTCAACACATGGTCAGTGGCATTTACAGATCAATCCCATACATTAGAGTCGGGCCGGGACGAGTTCAAATCTCACCAGAGAGAACAATAGAGACTAGAACAAAGCTAACAATGAAGAATAGTACGCCTCTCTGTGCGTACCATTGTAACAATTCTTGCAATGAGTGCCATATTTACAATATCACAGGAATTTTTTATGGGCATTGGAAACATTATAACTGCATATACCATTCTGAGCTTCCCATTTAATCTAAAATTATTTATTCTTCATGCCACAAGTTACTTGTTAAGTCGTTCGGTTCTACTTCTTGTAGGGGCACTTCAAATGCCAGGTATCTTGTGTAATTTTAACGTTTGCTTTTCAATTTTTTTATCAAAATGTCATATCCATGCAGAGAAATTAGTGAAGTACACAATTTTCACCAATCAAATATATTTGAGATTTTGAAGACTTGGATATTTGTAATGCCATTATGGGGACGCAGCAGAGTTCAAGGTTTGGGAGACGTTGTAAGTAGAGATATTTTGATGTTGCCATTGGATCAATGTTGGAATCGGATACGTCTACTTGATCTTATTTCGAATCGGTGGCTTATGTAGAATGCAGCTTTTAGCATCTAATTAGTAGGGAGCAAAACCAGTTGGATGAACTGAATCTACAATTGAGATAAAGATGCATACATCATTAGCTTGTGGGTTGTTTTACAATGTTGTGATTATAGAACTTACAAGATTCCATTCGCCCAACAGGCATGGAGCAAAGGAAACGGAAATCAACGGTTGAATTTGCTCTATATTCATTGGATCGACCAACAGAATCTACAATCGAGTTAAATTAGGCATGCTGGTCTCTGTATATATCATTAAACTGTGTATATAATTTTGTATATATCATTATATCATTAAACTTAAACTGTGTATATAATTCTGTATATATCATTGAACTTAAACTGTKTATATAATTSAACCGAGGTWTGTTAWATGAATCATCARCTTGYAATAGCATACAATAAAAGACTTTGCTAAAAAAATTGTTGTTAACAAAATCTCAAGTAAAAGGTAACATCAAAGACTTTTCAAACGATATATGSTTCATGCATAGGAAAAAATTATTTGTTATATGTTTTCTGCTGGTTTGCAATMMATATGGATAACATGAAGTGTCAACACATGGACCATCACGCCACATCTAATATTTTCAATAAACTGTTTGTTCCATATTCCTCCVATTATCCTCAACWGTGTKTGAATTGTTCCGCTCAGAAGAAATTCWRYAAATCCTTTATCCGCAAGGGAYGCCTGCAACAAGGGCCCTGACCCATACAGGGGAGCTTCCAAACAACTCACAGAAGTAGACGCTACAATGATGGAGTCKCTCTCTTGCTTCAAACCCCGAGAGAGCTGCATACAATCAATTGCAGGCTTTTAACAATCTTTCTTGACATCAGTCAGGTTATAGGAATAAACTCTACGTTGCTGATTAATTAATACTACAATGAGGCAGAGAAGGTATTACATCAATGGAGGATGAAAGTGGGTTTGAATGGCAAAGCTGTATCTTGTAATGTTTGGAACGATTCTTGACTGTGAGATTGAACATGGAGTTCACTGATATCATGTAAGTCGGCACACCCGTCCTATCGGTTCCAGCAAAAACGTCTACTCTCATAAACCTAAGATCCTGCACATGGCAAGCCATCTCAGGTAAGATCAGGAAAATTGTTAAACTGTCAAGAACATATAAAAACTTATTGCACGTGAAAAGCAGTCTAAGCCTTTTAAATCTCTTTTGTAGATCTGTAATTAAAAATGGCCAAATCTAGGTTGTATATACACATTTTGAAACTGATTGGAATGAATTTCAAAACGAAAGTAAATAAAGGGTAAACGGATCGATCAAACTTGCCTGAACATTCAATTCCGGAGGATGTGAGCAAAGAAAATGCCATATAATAAACAAAGAAGCAGCCAGCGCGCATAATATGACAAGAGACCTCATTCATTCCCTTCAACATTTATACTTTATAACAACCTCAAATGCATACATCCATGCAAGGTTGTTATCAATTTACTTGATGTTACCTCATGTTTTACATGTGTAGAAGCTCGTCTGCTCCCTAAACTAATTTTATTGGTCAACTTTTTCTCCATCCTCATTTTATTGGATAATATGAATGGATACCATAAGCAACAATATTGTCATGCTATAATTGTGTTTACTGGATACAAATTCCATGATTAGTTTTATTTAAATATCATAACATCATTTTATATATATGTTATAATTGTGTTTCCTAGATATAAATTTTATAATTAGTTTTATTTAAATATCACATATATATATATATATATATATTACTCTTAATTTATAATCATGTCACCAATATGTTCACGCATGTCTATATGCACAAACCACATTAGTATGGACCAAACATTTGTTATTTCATGCTTATTTTATGCATATGCATTCTATCTTTATTATATGCTTTATGCATCAATTCTATCATGCACTTCAATGCATATTTATTTCATATTAATCAATTATTTAGTTTTATTGTTATATATGGTTGTCTTTGAATTTATGTAGAACCTTGTTACCCTGTGTACTGCTATTTTGCTACTAGTTGTTCCATTAGTGTTGTCATCTGGAAACTACTTTATGCAAAGAATTATTTCCCAACATCTTTTGGCTAAATTCTCAATATCCATAGTGTTGTAACATGCACTATTCCAGTTGAATACTAACACTAAAATAAAATACCATTATCATTGATTGGCATTTCAACATTCTTAAATACTTCTTGCATGTCTTTTTTCTAACATTATTTTCCACCCCTGGCTTTGTTGAATATTAAATATCCTCTTCACCTCATTGAGTGATTTGTTGTGAGGCACTCAATGGAAATGGTCATTCAAGACCACCCTGCTCCAATGGAAATGCCACCATTTTCCATTTGCACCTGTACCTTGTTTTTTCTGCACACTCTGATAATAAAGGCATCTTTCTTGCTTGTGTAATTTTAGACAAGAGTTGCTAGATCATATTTGGCAATTCCTTCTTCCTACATTCCTATGTTTTCTCATAGAGATGACCGATCTAACCATAAGCCACACCTCATCTCATGATATCATTTCTCCTTCTCTTGCAGCAAGCTTTGTTCTCTCTACTATATTTCTATCTTCAAGGTTATGGATTCCTCCTTGCTTCTTATGCATGCAATGACATTCTTTACTTGTTGGGTTCATACCCTATGTGAAATATCTATTGACATTCATTTGTAGTCCATTCAATCTTAATAGCATTTGAATACTAATATTTCATTTCCTTTATTTAGACCCTTGACAACCTTGCAACACCTTCCCTGCACTTTCCTTTGCAGTTATTTGATGCTTCAACCATCTGCACAAGCTTGACCTCTTTCCTTCCCAATGGATCCTAGAATTAATTTAGAATAAAAACACACACTTCTCAGTTGTGTAATATTATCCTCTTTCTAGAAATCCTTTTCACACAACACTCTCTACAGAGTGCTCTTCTGCTTAATGACAATGCCATGTTAGTAAGCTTAGCCTCTCTTTTGTCAAGATATTGTTCCTCAAGTGTGCCTCTAGGCTTATGCAAAATATTTAAGCTCTGAAGTGTCTTTTTCTGAGCCTTCATAATATTTTCATAACTCCAGTCCTCATATAAGAACTAAAGTTTTCTTTTGTACCTCTAACTCTACAAGAAAACTACATGTAATAATTATTGTTAGAACATGCATATTATACAACATTTCATTAATTAGAATATATGTTGTTTATTCATCAATTTATGAAGGACATATTGCACCAATTCGAATTTTGATTTTATTGATGAAGTCCTCCCTGAAACAGCTTACCAACAACTGAAACCTTGCCCAAAAATCAAGCTCTGGTTTGAAAGTTAAAGCCTTTTGAAGTTCTTTGGGGCATCTTTGGTCAGTGGCCATCCCCTTCACCATGTGGCATCCACGTAGATTCACCTCTCTCATGCCATTTGTCATGGAATAGTCATGACTTGGGTTATCATCCCCTGATGATGACATGGTTGCTAGTTGTAGGGAAAATCTCTCGGTCTTCACGAATATCGGGCCTTCGGCCCTTCATCATTCTTGTACAGGCCTACAACATCTCGGGAGACCTGAAGTCCCAAATTCTTCTCTCGCTCCAAAATATATAGTGGGAATCTATCCACCTTCGGATCTGATGGGACTGATCAAAAGCGCACGACCTCCTAATAATTAAATATGTTACAACTTCCCATTGTGATTTCTCTCTCATCCGTTGATCTATCTTAATGGATTCATCGTGGATCTAAGTCATATGTATTCTGCATAACTTCCATGAACCCACCAACAACACTTTGTTTATTTTTCCTTCGTGGACTCACGGACTTATAAACTTGTAACCTTCTTTCATAAGTCTGTATAAAATTCTCACACTTAGTTAGTTTTCCACTTCTTTGCGGACTCATAGACTCATAATATTTTAAACTTTGTTTCATAAATCTGTCCGAAAATTCTAAACACTTAACCATTTTTCCACTTATGCGAACTCACAGACTCATGGTCTTGTAACTTTTATTTCATAAGTTCGTCTGAAAAGTCTCAACACTTAGTCATTTTTCCACTTCTTTGGACTCACGGAGTCATAATATTGTAAACTTCATTTCATAATTTTGTCCAAAAAGTCTCAACATTTAACCATTTTTCCACTTCTACGGACTCATGGACTCGCGGTCTTATAACCTTTCTCTCATAAGTTCGTCCGAAAAGTCTCAACACTTAACCATTTTTCCACTTCTTCTGACTCACAGACTCACACTTGGACAACTTCCAAGATCTTACTACAGTTTCGTGGGACTAATAGTTGGTCTACCACATGGCTCCACGTCATCTGCCAACTGTAATCCCATCCAAAATGTCCCTGCCACCATGGAAACACCTTTATTTCTTCTACCACGTCATCTAACACGTGGCCTCCACACCATACAGATGTCATCGTATGGAAAAATAACCAATTTTTTTTTGTTTGCTTATTTTCGAAATTTCCAAAGGGGCTCAATTCTTCACATTTCCCTTGAAATTCCTCTCAATCGTACTATCGTAATTTCAAAAACAAATTTCAGACATCCTTTTTTCAACATTCTCTCAAACAGTTTACCTACATAGTCTGTAATTTTCACTTCTGCGTTCCACTAATTGGCCCATCAACTTCATGGGAACTTCTACTCAATTATAAACCAGTAATTAGCATGTGCCCATTTTTCACACGCAACGCTAAAATGTAGCGCATGCACCGCGCACCTATATCCAGGGTGCATGCTTTGTTGTCGTGCGTCAATCTCTACTGAGCACAACTTTTGTGCCACACACTGATATTTTTCGTGCATTGAAAGAACATGTTGCATGCACACCAATGAATTTGTACTATGCTCTGCCAACATTTACACACAACGCAGTGCTAAAATCTAGTGTACCCACTGATCAAAATCTGGACCAGGGGTCAAATTTTAGTTCAAAAATCAAAGTTCTCATAATTGCCTCAAAATGAACAGGTGCGTAGTCCTCATCGTCACGAACCCAATGCAACTCGTTTGGGTTCAAACGGACGTCAGATGAGAGAGATATCGCAATTTGTTCGAATCGCCAAACAGGCAAAAAAAGGGGTGTTGACTGTGTAGTCCGTACAGTCCATAAGGATGCTGACGTGGAAAAGGTCATACGCTGACGTGGCATGTCCATACGATGAGTTGACATATGCTGACGTGGCAGTTTTGGATTGGTATATATGGACGAGTGATGTTGCGACACGTGGCATTTAATGGACAAATGGTGTGGTGCCACGTGGCCCAGTCATGGGCTGCCACGTGGCACCGTTGTAATTGGTTGGTTGTTTAAAATATAATGGAGTCCATGGGGATCGAACCCCGAACCTCCTCCCACCATGTAAAGCTTTAACAAAGTCTTCCCTACCAACGCGTCATATCATATGCCTTGTTATATAAATGGTTCAAAATGTATTTAAGTTTACATTGTTTAATAGTTGGCACCGGGGTCGGACTGGGGCTTAGCCCCAGCCCACGGTTTCACATGTCCACCCATGTGACCACTTACCACATGGAGAACGTGCGCGCATATTTTAAATGGAGTCCAGCCCCCGGTCTTATGTATCGACCCATATGACCTTAACCTTGACGTGTGGGGGTAAATTTGGTTTTTAACAAACGATTAGCCCATGGTTTCGGGTGCTTACCCATGTGACCTCGGCCTTGGTGGTTAGGGGTTGGGCACGCCCTAACCGTCCTACAGTTTGAATGGTTTTGCGGTTATGCACATGTGCTAGGTTTTAGCATGAATTTTTTAGCGTGTTCTTGATTGAGCACATAGAGGTGCGTTTTGGCGAACCAAAGACAGTAAGCTTGAAGGAAAAGAATGGCAGGAGGCCTATCTTCTTCATTTTTTGGCCAAATGAGGTGCCGTAAAAGCCCAGCTAGGGGTTTTTGGATGTTCTGAATCCATTGGCACTATTTTCAAAGCCATTTGAAGACTTCTTTTGTAGGTTTTTAACCATTGAAGTTTCAGGAAGCTCAAGAGAGCTTGAAGCCCTCATTGTTTGAGGTCATGCACAGATGAGCCTATGTTTGTTTTCTGTGATTGAATAATCAATTTTGGCTAATTTTTATGCTCTGAACACTTTGGGATAGGTTTCAGATCCATTTGAGGACTTTTACATGTGTTTTTCCAAAGAGAAGCTCAGGGAAGCTTAAGGCCACATGTAGAAGAGGTCATGCCCAGATGAGCCATGATCCGTTTTCAAAGTTTTATTAGTCATTTTTTGGGTTTTTATGTATTATGAACCCAATGGTACAGTCAGAATTTCCATTGGAGTTGAGCAGCAGCTTTTAAAAGAATTTTTGACAAATTAATACCAGAGAGCCAAGTCCATTGATGGAGGCTCAAAGAGATGTAGCCCAGAGAGGGGTGAACTCCTTTATCATGTTGTTCTTGTTGTGAGTGTTTGCTGGTTATTATTTGCTGCAATTTATTTTTGTTGTTGTATTTATGAAAACAACATATTTAATCTTGCAAAAACCTCACATATAAACATTTAAAAGAAGAAGCATAAATTTGGCACATAATCTATCTTGCATATTTTAACACATTGAGCAAGGTCCTGTAAAGTTTTATTTTTATGAAGTAGAGGGTGCTTGCATAGCATAACAAGTTAGCCCACTATTTTTAGATCAGGTGGTATCAGATCATAGTTTGTTTTGCTCATGTATTTTCCATTGATAGCTTGAGATTTAGTTGTTGGTATTTGTGCAAGTTTTGTGTTGAAGTTTGATATCTTGCAAGGATGGAGGAAGCTTCAAAC
>JZKD02S1685625.1:104010-126658 GCA_000966675.3 Picea glauca
ATGATAAATTTGTATGTAAAAATGGAAGAAAAAGTCCATGTACATATTGTGGTTTATATAACCATCATGTTTCAAAATGTTGGAAAAGATTGACCACTTTCAGGAAACTTTACAAACAAAGACAACATGAAAAGAGGATGCAAAAGATTTGCACTCATTGTCAGAAGAGGGGTCATCTCATTGACCAATGTTGGACATGGCATCCAACCACTCATTCACATCACAAGAAGCATATGGATAAAGAGGTTGGCAAGAATGAAAGAGGAGATTCCATTATCGATGTGTGTCAAGATGATTCACAAGAGGACGATTTTCAGCAGAAAAAGTCACCGTTGAGTTGGCTTGGTAAGAAATGGTTGGATTTCTTGAGCAAGTAAGGCTTGCATTTTCTGTTGTAAATGCACTTTTCAGCCTTATGTATGTATTTATGTTGAGAGTATGACAAGTTGCAGCAGTTTATCATAACTTGTATGATGCAAGTTTGCATGTGAATGCAATTCGTGTGAAGGCATTCTTGTTGTTGCACAACTTCGCCAGGAGGATGTAAAAGAGGGATATGATGCTCACTTGTTACAGCCATATATCTTTTCATATTCATCTCTTATGTACCCACATGTTTCGGTTTTATGTACTTATGTTTGTACTTGAAGGAGAGTTGAAGAGCTATGCACAGGCTTGTGTTTTTGTGTGTGTGTAAACAGTGAACTGGTGATAGTTCATCATGAATGATTCATGATTATAACATGATTGTGTATCATGGATGTCAACTTGTCATTTTGGGAAGGTCGATATGTTTCAAATGAGTCTTGACTTGTATCGATGTTGTCTTGACGACTATGTTGTGTCGATCATGTTTTTCGACCTATGTTTAGTCGATGGTGTTTGTTGGCTTGTAAGTTGATTTTGAGTACACCAATATGCAGGAAAACGCCATGTGTTTTGATGAAGTACAAGATGCAATAGTTTGCTTGAAGAGCAAAAGACTTTGTTGGCATCATTTTCAATCTTGTATAAATTTGTTTTCAAGATTGATGGTTTTCTTGGCTTGTGACAAGATGTCGCAGGAAAGTTTTTGCAGCCATTGGAGAGCAGATTGTGTTGACACCAAAGAGTTCGCAAGAGGGACTTGATTCTCAGTGGGAAGGCTGGTAGTCTTCCAAGCACAAAGATAACAGTGGGTCAACAGCAGCCATAGAGCAGTGGTTGAGGGACATAGTCAGTTGCAGTGCAAGGCATGTCAAAGTATCCAGGTGATTGTCAAAAAGACTTTTCAAGTAGAATCAATTGATAGAACTTGAAAGCAGGGGAGTATTGAATTTTAGACAGATAATCATAAGCTTTTGTGGGTCCAAAATCCTTTCAGTGGGAAGGCGTGATCAAATCTGGACCAGGGGTCAAAATTTAGTTCAAAAATCAAAGTTATCGGAATTGCCTCAAAACGAACAGGTGTGTAGCCCTCATCGTCACGAACCCAATGCAACTCGTTTGGGTTCAAACGGACGTCAGATGAGAGAGATATCGCGATCTGTTCGAATCGCCAAACAGGAAAAAAAGGGGTGCTGATTGTGCAGTCTGTATAGTCCGTACGGATGCTGACGTGGCAGAGGTCGTACGCTGACATGGCATGTTCGTATGTTAAGTTGACATATGCTGATGTGGCAGTTTTAGATTGGTAGATATGGACGAGTGATGTTGCGACACGTGGCATTTAATGGACAAATGGTGTGGTGCCATGTGGCCCAGTCATGGGCTGTCATGTGGCACCGTTGTAATTGGTTGGTTGTTTAAAATATAATGGAGTCTGTGGGGATCGAACCCCGGACCTCCTCCCACCATGTAAATCTTTAACAAAGTCCGCCCTACCAACGTGCCATATCATATGCCTTGTTATATAAATGGTTCAAAATGTATTTAAGTTTACATTGTTTAATAATTGGCACGGGGGTCGGGCTAGGGCTTAGCCCCAGCCCCCGGTTTCACATGTCCGCCCATGTGACCACTTACCACACGGAGAACGCGCGCACATATTTTAAATGGAGTCCATCCCCCGGTCTTATGTATCGACCCATATGACCTTAACCTTGGCGCGCGGGGGTAAATTTGGTTTTTAACAAACGGTTAGCCCATGGTTTCGGGTGCTTACCCATGTGACCTCGACCTTGGCGGTTAGGGGTTGGGCGCACCCTAAGCATCCTACAGTTTGAATGGTTTTGCGGTTATGTGCGTGTGCTAGGTTTTAGCATGAATTTTTGAGCTTGTTCTTGATTGAGCACACAGAGGTGCGTTTTGGCGAACCAAAGACAGCAAGCTTGAAGGAAGAGAATGGCAGGAGGCCTATCTTCTTCATTTTTTGGCCAAATGAGGTGTCGTAAAAGCCCAGCTAGGGATTTTTGGACGTTCTAAATCCATTGGCACTATTTTCAAAGCCATTTGAAGACTTCTTTTGCAGTTTTTTAACCATTGAAGTTTCAGGAAGCTCCAGAGAGCTTGAAGCCCTCATTGTTTGAGGTCATGCACAGATGAGCCTATGTTTGTTTTCTGTGATTGAATAATCATTTTTGGCTAATTGTTATTCTCTGAACACTTTGGGATAGGTTTCAGATCCATTTGAGGACTTTTACAGGTATTTTTTCCAAAGAGAATCTCAGGGAAGCTTAAGGCCACATGTAGAAGAGGTCATGCCCAGATGAGCCATGATCCGTTTTCAGAGTTTTATTAGTCATTTTTGGGGTTTTTATGTATTATGAACCCAATGGTACAATCATAATTTCCATTGGAGTTGAGAAGCAGCTTGTAAAATAATTTTCGACAAATTAATCCCAGAGAACCAAGTCCATTGATGGAGGCTCAAGGAGATGTAGCCCAGAGAGGGGTGAACTCCTTTATCATGTTGTTCTTGTTGTGAGTGTTTGTTGGTTATTATTTGCTGCAAGTTATTTTTGTTGTTGTATTTATGAAAACAACATATTTAATCTTGCAAAAACCTCACATATAAACATTTAAAAGAAGAAGCATAAATTTGGCACATAAGTTATCTTGCATATTTTAACACATTGAGCAAGGTCCTGTAAAGTTTTATTTTTATGAAGTAGAGGGTGCTTGCATAGCATAACAAGTTAGCCCACTATTTTCAGATCACCCACCCTATGCACCCTAGTGTGAATACATGTGCAACATTAATTTTCCACATCACTGGCTCTGCACAGTGCAGTACCCAATTTTAATGCGCACCTTTATCTTTCTACGCATCACTACTACTTATCGCATGCAAATATTTTATACGCTTAACTAATTTTTCCATAATTTTAATGCAGAAATTGGGGCTTTTTCCTGATCCCACACAATTGCTTCTAATTTCCGTCATGGACACACTGTAACTTGAAATTTGGCCACTCACGAATTCAACTCTCTGCAAGAATTTGCTTCGTATTTATGCCAACTCAACCCATCTAGGCTCAGTGTTGAAAACTGGGCACTAATACCACTTTGTAACGTACCCATCCACTGAAGTTGGGTCGCTTCATGCAAAAATTTCTCTTTATCATCTCTGATATCATTTTAGTAGCGTACCTAGCCTCCAGCTAGGAAACAATACATGCGGAATACATATAACACAAAACTTTTTCTAATTAAATCCATTCTTTTGTTGTTATCCATTTTCCCATAGCCTACATCTACAATCTATAACAGATTTAGCTACGGTAATAAGAATAAAAATTATGGATCTGAAGCATGCTAATAATCAACATAAGATACAACTAAATCCTTCATTACAATAGCATATAAGTGATTCTCATTCATGTAGAGTTCATGCACATCAATAACACATGTAAATAATTTAGCACAAGATAAAACACTTATCTTAAACAAGAATCGTGCAACCAACTGTTTGGGATGGACGTTCCACCCAACCGTAGACTGACTATTCCAAATATCAACAGCCATTCGCCCCCGAGTTGAGGCTAGCAATCCACAAAAGAGGGTGGTCTCTCACATTCCATTCACATCTCATAAATATCTCAACCCAACTAATATTCTCTTATGGCTATCCCGACTTTTCCACCAACTCTCTTCCTCTTAACCTACCAAACCCAAGGAATGCACCATTCATTTATCAAGGATAACCCAAGGGATGTATCATCCGCTTATCAGCAATAATCCAAGGGATGTACCATCTGTTTATCAGGGATGTACCATCTATTTATCAGGGTTAACCCAAGGGATGTACCATTATTTTATCAAGGTTAACCCAAGGAATGTGCCATTCATTTATCATAGTCTCTCTAGCACGGATAGCTAGGAATATCTCAGTTGGTAACTCAAGGGAAACTGCTATTAGGAAAATTGTCAGCAAACCAATCGCAACACTTGTTGTTTCGGTGCAACTCATGTAGGAGTTCACTCTTCCATCCTGGCAACCAGGCTCTTTAGTTCTCTAATCCAATTCACTCCAATTACACTTCAGACATTTTTCCTCCTATGGTTTCACCTTCTCCAAACTCTCTCTCCATTCCCAGACTTGACTAACTGCCCAACTTCTCAAACTGTTGTTACTTATGTCTCAACCCATATGAAATTCCTCTATTTTTCTTGTCTTTCTTAACTCACACTCTTCCCCAATATGATTATAATCAACCCCCATGTGCCCAATAACTTCGGGATGTGACCACTCACACCCACCCTCTTACATGTATTCAATGATTGGCTTCTAAAATACTCAATCAGAAATGAGAAGGTTCATATACAATATCAGATTTAGGAAAACATGTTAAATCCAAAAACATGGGTAATTCTCCCCCTTGTACCCCTCTTGGCCATTATCCTAGAAACTCTCCTCTCTTGTGGCTTAATTCATCCCCCATCTCTTGTCCATGTCCCCTTAACAGTTGGCATAACAATTTATTATTAGAACATTGAAATACAATTCTCATATTATATTGCTTGGCCATAGCCACACATTATATATACATAAGCATTAATCAAATTGGGGATTATAATGGGGATGTTACAAGATTCTCCAAGATCTTGGCACGGCTATGATTGTCGTAGTAAACCATAGTAGGCTCCAACACCTAACTAGATAACCCTAGAAAGATCTTGATAAGCCAAATATCCTCACAACTCGCAAAACTAGATGTCATATACTCTGCCTCTAGTGAACTAAGTGCCACGGAAATCTGTTTCCTGTTGAACCAAGAAACCACTATTGATCCCAGGCTGAAAAAACCACCAAAATTGTTCTTCCTATCAACAACATTACCTTCCCAATCTGAGTCTGAATACCCATGCAGCCTCACTCCATCATCCCCGACATATCTTAGACCAAATCCTATTGTAACTCGAAGTTGCCTAACCACATGCTTCGCTGCTACCCAGTGCACCAGCCTTGGCTCAACCATAAACTAGATCAATGTGTTGAAAAAAAAGAAAGTATATATCTTGGTGTTGGCTAGATACATCAATGAACCAATCAATTGCCTATACATTGTGGGATCCACCAAATATAAATCTAAAGCTCCCAACTTCTTCAGATTTGTGATCATACGTGTAGTCGTGGACTTACAGTCCATCATCCCGAACCTCCTCGGGATCTCAACTGTATACTTCCCTTGTCAGAGGAAAATATCTCCTCGTTTCTATCACACCCCTAATCCCAGGAAGTAATGCATCAAACCAATGTTCTTCATCTCGAACTTCGAATCCAAATCCCTCTTGCACCTGGAAATGAGCCTCGCTGCTCCTGTGAGGAACAAATCATCAACATACAACACCAATATAAGAGGATCCTCACCAACCTGAATGAGATATAGGTTGGGATCTTCTTCAATCTTGGTGAATCCCATTCCCTACAAATACATGTTGATCCTTGAGTACCATGCCTTGGGTGCCTTCTTGAGTCCGTACAAAGCTTTCTTCAATCTACAAACATAAGACTCCCTCCCATGTACCTAAAATCCCTTAGGTTTCTCTATGTCCACCTCCTCCTCAATTACACCATTGAGGAATGATGTCTTCACATCCATCTAATGCATCCTCAACCCCATAACCAAAGCAATAGAAATAATATTCATGATAGAAGTATACCTGGAGACTAGAGAAAAAGTCTCCTCATAGTCCATTCCCTCTTTCTAGGAGAACCCTCTCGCCATGAACCTTTCCTTATACTTCTCGATGTTACCATCTACAGCATGCTTGATCTTATAGATCCAATTGGAATTCACCACAGACTTCCCTTCTAGTCTTGGAACTATGTCCCACACATCATTCTTCATGATGGATTGATACTCCTCCATCATGGAATCGTTTCAAAGTTGTTTGCATGTCGCCTCCTCAAAATGGGAAGGCTCTGAATCAATGATGCTACTCATAAGCACCACATAGCTCGAAAACCTCTGTAGAGGCCTTCTCTACCTGAAATTTCCCCTGGGTGTCATATGCCCCTATGCATATCTCAAAGTATCTCGAAGCCATCTAGGCCTCGTGTCCTCGTCACTAGAAGGGTCAACTGGATCCAATGAGTCCTTCAACTCCTCATACTATGAAGTTTGATCCCATGTACTGGATGGACCTATACTCTCCTCAACCTTTGGATCCTCTTGCTCCTCATTATCTATTGTGGTCTCTCGAGAACACTTGAAAGCCAAATCCTCCTCAAACATGACATCTCTATTAACCTCAATGTGTCGTTGTCCTGTAATGTAGATCTGGTAGGCCTTCGAAGTCTTGTTCTATCCCACAAACATATTCTTCCTCTTATAGGGTTCCAAATTCATTCTCTTCTCCCTAGAAACATGGATGTAATCCAAACAACCAAAGATACTCAAATTCCCTATCTCTAGTTTCACTCATTTTAATGCCTCCTCAAGAGTCTTCTCCTCCAAGATCCTATGAGGACTCTTGTTATGAACATAGATTGTCATGTTGCACGCATTTTCCTAAATCAACATGGATAAATATCGGTCACGTGGCATTTCCATGGAAGCCTCTACTATGGTTTGGTTCTTCCTTTCCACAACCCGATTATGTTATGGGTTGAAAGGCATTATCATCTCCCTCTATATCCCTTCCTCGTTGCAAAAATATGTAGTGTATCTAGAGAGGTAATGGGGGGGCATGAGGGCCCATAGTGATAATAGTGAGGCCATTCAATGTAAGGTGGAATAGGTCCACTATATTATTAAATAAGGTCCACTATGGTAGTTAGATATATGTAAACATAATAAATGTAAGAGGACTTCTTAGAAGATTTTGCTTCTAGAAGGTTCATCCTCTAGAATGTTCTTAGGTGGTTGGTAGCACTATATAAAAGGGTTCAAGCAATGTAATGGGGTGTGAAGAGAAGTATTATATTTGGAGTGGTAGTTCAATATGAGGATGCCCCCTCGAAGAGGTAAGTGAACAAGAAAGGATCCCTTCCATAATAAGGTCCATTGTATGGTGTTTCTCTACCCTAAGGGTTTTCATAATAATAAAATGGGTTTTTTCTATATTGTCTCTGAATATTTGTGTTGTTTTTGTATTCAAGTATTTGGTACTTAACAAGTGGTATCATAGCACTTTCTTTGGCCACAAAAAAGGGGCAATTTTTTTTTCTATTTTTGTAGATTATTTCGTAGAAGGAAAAAAAGGGTCGCAACATTCAGGACAATTTCTTTATATTTGTTTGAAATTTTTGCAGAAACTGGTTGTATATCTGAGTTCCTCTCAGAAAAACACCCAATAATAATAAAAATAAAAATAAAAAATCGTCTGAAATGGAGTCTGGGAATTAAAGTTATCGACATTTTAAAAATATGTTATTTCCAGGGTTTTTTTTGGATGACTACATGATTTTTCTGATTTATGTAGCAGATGGGGCTGAACTTGACCAAATAAATTACATATCTGAGTTCCTCTTTCAAAAATAACTGATTTAAAAAAAACAATCGTCCAAATCGAAGCTCCCTAAGTGAAGATATCGTTGATTTAAAATCAACCAATTTTTTTTAGGGTTTTCGTGATAGCGACGAGACTATAGAGCTCATAACTTCTCATAGGGTGCTCAAATTTCTACCAAATCAGAACATTGCATAGATAATTTTGAGAGCTTTATTTTGGTATATTATATGTGGTGTTTCCAATGGATTCACTCTCAACTCATGGAAATTTTACGGAAGGTTGAAGCCCTCCAAGCCAATATGCATGACCATCTACAAGGCATCAAGGATGGTCTACACAACCCCAGGGATAGTTGTCACAATATTCAAGGTTCCTTGTATCGCATACATGAGGGATATCTTATGGCAGACATTAGGGATTAATATAATCAATAAGTGTATGCTTGGTATGATTTTGAGCCCGATTGTGATGATTGGTATATGGATAGTTGTCATTTTTGGGATGAAAACCACTTTAATCTTCTCTTTGATGACTCTACTCCACCTCATGTAGAGAACTTCCTAGAGATTAAAAAAGAGCATTCTTTGCATATTATTCTTCAGTTTTATTATTCTCCAGTAGTAGTGGATGAATTTTTTATCAGTTCTACATATTGCGATCCACGTGACTAATGGCGATATTTAGAGCATCATTTTCAGTTGGTTCTTGAGTGTCGATATCTTCAGCGTGGAGTCCACATGAGCACTTGGACATGGAACCCAGGTTCACATTGGAATTTGGACTACTTCAACATGGTGGCTCACATTTATACATGGGACCTTGGTTCTCAAGTCTACTTCAGTACTATGGTCCACACTTATCCATGGGACCCTAGTATATGGTTGTACACCCTCATAACAAGTGTTGAGGATAATGCTTTCATAAGGGGGATAATAGTGGAGGCCATTCAATGTAAGGTGGACTAGGTCCACTATATTATTAAATAAGGCCCACTATGGTAGTTAGATATACGTGAACAGAATAAATGTAAGAGGATTTCTTAGATTAAGGTTATGCTTCTAGAAGGTTCCTCCTCTAGAATGTTCTTAGGTGGTCGGTAGCACTATATAAAGGGGTTCAAGCAATGTAATGGGGTTTGAAGAGAAGTGTTGTATTTGGATTAGTATCTCAATAGAAGGATTCCCCCTCAAAGAGGCAAGTGAACAGGAGAGGATCCTTTCCATAATAGGATCCATTATATGGTGTTTCCCTACCTCAAGGGTTGTCTTATAATAAAGTGTGGTTTCTTCTATATTTCTTTGTAGATCTATTGTGCTATTTCTATATTCATATCTATTCAAGTACTTAACAAAATCCATGAACTCATTGGAAGCATAATCGCCCCTGTTATCGGACCTCAAGACCTTGATTTTCTTCCCTGACTGATTCTCCACCAAAGCCCTGAACTCCTTGAATCGACTAAAGACCTCACCCTTGGTCTTGATGAAGAATATCCATGTCCTCCTAGAATAATCATCAATGAATCTTACAAAGTACAAGTAACCACTCAAAGACAGAACTAACATCAGTCCACACACATTTGAATGTATTAGATCCAAGATTCCCTCGGACCTATTGTCACTTCTTGGAAATAAGCCTTGATGTTCATCCCAAGTTCACAACCCCTGCATTCTCCCTCATACTCTACTCCAAAATCTGGAAGACTTGTAGCCATGCTCCTTAATATTGGCAAAGCCCTGTAGTGCAGGTGTCTTAATCTATGGTGCCAAATCTCGAATAGACTATCATTGTTATGTACCAAGGCCTAGGGTTGTTGTTCATTCAACTTATAAAGACTACCATTATGAGCACAAATTACCTCTACTGAGTCAAATATCGATCCTCTCAGCCAAGCAAGAACCTGTCCATCTACGAATATCATTGCATACCCTCTGTCCTCCATAGCTGAGATAGAAAGTAGATTCTTCTTCAATCCTGGTACATACAACACATCACTCATCCTGAGAGGCTTCTGAAACTCTAGTTGAACTAAATTTGTCCTGACTCCCTTGACTTCATGCTTGGCATTATCACCAAGATCCACCTGCAATCCTGAGTTCTCCTCTGACAAACTGGTGAGTGACTCTTGTGATCCTGCCATATGACAAGAAACTCCACTATCCACCAACCAAGTCCTGCGACCAGAGACGGCACCACACAGAGCAGAGACCAATAGTGTCTCCCTTTGAAACTTGTCTACAACCTTGTCCACCATGGTGTTCAACCAAGATTGCAAATATGTTGTTGTAACAATAAATCTGTTGCCACAAATCTGCAGCAACAAAATATGCGGCCACACATGTGTCTCAAGAGATGATTCTCTCTCTCTCTAGAGCCTATGCACTGATACCATGTCAATTTTTCACATGCAATTCAATGCATTCAATTTCAGATCTAAAAATTACTTCCGAGTGACTTCAAACAATAAATCCTAGGGTTGTTATCACTAAATAATTTTACACTGAAATTATGACCGAAAATTACAGTGGAAACACAAAGATCATAGAAAAACCATTCATGCACAAGAGACACAATTTTTTGTTCTATAAACTTTTCAAATTTATAATTTCTGAGGGAAAAAGCAGCCCTCTTAGCAAACCACAAATTCAGTAAATATGAGGATGAAAAAATAGTCCTCTCGAAAATTACAAAATCAAAAAAAATTCAAAAACTTCTTCCAACTGAAAACATAGACAAAACCTCAGTTGTATGGTTGCTGACGTCACCCTGCATCATGTTGTACAGCCTCTATAGCCTATTAACATCAGCCATACAGTTGTTTCCCTCTTCCCATAAAAATTTGCACATGTGTCCTGCCTGTATAACTCGCATGTGTGGTCTTCTCTCTCATGTTGACAGTTGTACAAACCTATATAGTTTGCACATGTGTTATGGTCTGCACGACCCACGTGTGCATTTTTCCTCCATGTCCTCACAAGTGTCTCTTTCTTCACACGTGTGGCCTCCTCCTCTTGACAGAAAATCAAAATGTACAGAAACCCTAGGGCACATTTGACAAAGTGAAGAATTTACCTTACTGCAATTTTTCTTTCCAATCTCCTTGACAAGATTTCTTACTCACTCATTTCAACTCCATGATGTCACAATTATATCTAAGGTGCCTCCTCACAATGTCTCTCTTTTTATAGGAGTCTAATGAGTGATTTTAGGAACCCCTACTAAAGTCAACATTGAATTAGAATTGTTTAATCACCCATGTGGGTGTGAATCCCAAACACAAACCCCAACACCAATCCAAAGGGGGTTTCACCAAAACAAAAATGCAATGTAAGTGCCAACAAAGATTCTCACATGCCCGACACCAAGGCCATTGTGAGAATACATGCCCGAAGCTACAAAACATCAACATGAACAATACCATGATTATTGATTTGATTATTGATCTATTGTTGGATTTTGGTATCCACATAATGAAATCCATAGAAAAGTAAGCCCACATGGTAGCGGGAAAGGGTAAGGGTTGTAATGCACTTGAAGATTTTATTGTTTTGATTTTGTGTTGTTGGAAAGTATCACATTTTTCGACAAAGTTATGGATGTCCTTCTTCATGCATTCCCAAAAGAAAGAACACCTAATCATGTCGTATGTTTTTTGAAACATAGAATGACCCACTATGGGAAAGGAGCGTAATTTAAATGAAACTTTGGATTTAATGATGAAGTTCAAACTAAAAAAATGCAACCTTTATAGTGGAGCTCATCTTCCTACCAAGTGTAACATGGGTCGGCCAATAATTGGTGGATCATGTGCATGATCTTGGCATCCACTAACCAATTTTGATGTAACTCATACAACCAATCTGGCACTAGGAAATATAAGGAAAATAGGGACCCTTTCTCATCACACTTCTTGGAGAGAGCATCATCCACCACATTTTCCTTGCCCTTCTTGTAGGTAATATCATAGTATAGCCTAACATTTTTGTGACCCTCTTTTGTTTCTCTAGGGAGGACGACCATTGTTCTAGAAATTATTTCAAGTTGCGGTGGTCTATTTTAATCTGGAAATGACACCCATCAATTAAGGATGTCATAAATCAACTACATGAATAATAGCCAACATTACCTTCACATAGGTGGATTTTCCCAAGTTTCTATCACATAATTATTACTAGTGAAGCAAAGTGAGTGTCTCTACTGAATTAATACAGCAACAATCCCTTTCCTTGAGGAACCAAATTCCAAAAAAAAATTATTAATGGATTCAAGTAAAGTGAGGACTGGTGTGGTACACATAGCATCTTTAAAATATTGAAAAACATATTTAGTGTCTTCGATCCAATTGAAGGCAATCGTTTTTAGCAAGGTGGTGAGAGAAGTGGAAATTTTACCATAGTTCGAGAAAAACTTCATATAATAACATGTGAAGACAAGAAAACCATGAAAATTTTTTAGAATATTGGGACAAAGCCAATATTTCATCACCTCAATTTTCTTGGGATCAATGTGTACACCTTCCCCACTAGTAATGTGGTTCAAATAGTCAATTTTGTAAGCAACGTTGAAGGAAAAACTAGTGATTATGGAGGATTTGTAAAACCTTATCCACATGTGCCACATGTGCTACCTAATTTTTGTTGTAGACCAAGATGTCATCAAAGAAGACCAGGATAAAATGACATAGAAGGAGCTTAAATATTTTGTTCATAATGATCAAAAGGTGGAAGGTGAAATTGCAAAGACCAAAAGGCATCACCAAAAACACATAATGACCTTCATGAGCATAGAAAGTCATCTTGGGAATATTGACTTCCTACATGCAAACTTGGTGGTATCCAAAGCAAAGATCAAGTTTGGTGAAGAATTGTTCTCTATGTAGCTCATTTAAGAGATCATCAATGACCTGAATGGGAAATTTGTCTTCAATGATCAAGGTGTTAAGAGCTCAAAAACTGGGACACATGCACCAAGTACCTTGTTTTTTAAGAACCATGACAACTAGAGAAGAGTATGGATTGGTACTAAGACAAATGATACCAACAACTATTATCTCTTGTACAATATTTTCAATTTCATTCTTTTGGGAAAAAGGATAATGGTGTGGGTGCACATTGGGTGGTAAGCTACCGAGAAGCAATGGGATATTATGATCGTGCTCTCTCCATGAGGGCGGTAATCCTTGGGGATGTTCAAAGAATTGTTATTGTATTTCCAATATTAACTACAAATTAGGATGAATTGGATAAGAAGTGTCCTCAAAGGCTTGAATACCATGGAAGTGTGCAATAAGTCTAGACTCGACACTTTTTCATAAGCTTTTTCATACAGTGGGAGATGATTATTTTGGAGAGACTACTTTGAGACCTTTGAGCATGTAGGAATTGCCATCCTTATGAAAACTCATGTATAATTCCAAGAAATCCATGGTGATGGGGCCTAATGAGCTTAGCCATTCAGTGCCTAAAACAACATCATGGCCACCCATTTCAATCGAAAACATGTGAGTTTTTAAGAAATACTCACCCATTTGAAGTTTCACATTTTCACATCGTCCACAACATTTCATAGATCCCCCATTAGCAATCATAACATGAAATTTGTAAACAACATGGATATAGCAATGTGTTTCTTAGGAAACACGAGGATGCGTGAAAGTATGGGTGATGTCATTATTGATTAAGACAATGCCATTATGTTGCTTGATATAACCAACCAACGTTAATGCCCTAGGAGAAGAAAGATCGGTTAAATCATGAAGGGATATTTGAGGTTTTTTACTAGGTTGGTCTCGAAGAGAACTTCATCAATGATAAGGGGAACTTCCTCATGATTTCTTCCATCAACTTCATCATCATAAATCTCCTCAGAAATTTCCACAAATGATTTGTGTTCCTTACATTTAAGCTCTGGAGAATATTTTTCATCACAATTGTAGCATAGACCCTTAAGTTGAAATTTCACCATTCTCACCTGTGTCAACTTATGGACCTTGAGGGGTGGAATAGGATGCTCAGAAGCCACTATATTTGGGTGGGGATGTGAAGGAAAGGTGGGAAATTTAGACTAAGCATGGGATTTAACTTGGGAAAGACGAGTAAGCTCAGTAGCCTCCAAATGAGAAGTAGGGTGGTTCATATCTATGTGGGATCTAATTTCTTCCTTAATTTCTTCCTTAAGACCATTAATAAATCATAGCTTAAAAAATTCATCAGTGAAATCTTTCATTCTAACAACCAACCTTTCAAAAGCATCAATATAGTCTTCCATCGTGTTGGTTTGGCACAATTTGGTAAGTTGGCCCAAAAAGTTGGTATATTTTATGAATCAATCAAACAAGATTTTCACAAAATGTCTCCATGTAATTACCCTTGGATATGCTTTCTTATTCCATTGCCACAACTTCCTATGTTCCCTATCCAAATAGAGAACACCTATGTAGAGTTTCAATAGGACATTTGTTATGGCATGAAGACAAAAGTAATGCCCCACTTGGTCAACCCAACTAATCAGATCCGACTTGTCAAACTATTTAGATCAATTTTAGGAAATCGGGGCATTATATTGTGGAAATGGTCAGAAAATGAGAAGTTGTGATTGAGGCCTTCTTCCTCCTTGGTGGTATTACCCTTGCGGGATACTTCACCAAATTCATGGTCATCCTCCTCATGCTCACCATTTATCTTTGCAATTTGATCAAAACAAAGGCCGACTTGTGCAATGAGGAAAGACATATTCATTTACATTTTGATAACGGACTATTTGAGAGACTCAACCATTTTTTGTACTTCCTCCATGGTTGACATATTGAGGGTGTTTTCGATGGGACCATTGGGTCCACCAAGGAAGTTAGCCAAGATTTATCCTAACATGATCAGAGTCCCAATCAAAGGGGCCATAATCAATGGGTCCAAAAAAAATAGTTACTACAAATTAACACCATGCCAATCAACATCGTGTGAGGATTTTGTTAAGCTATGTCTCCCGCAATGGTGTTGTCTCAATCCATTTTTTTTATTTTTAATATGGGGGGGGTATTACTCCCTCTTGAGTATTATAACACTCATGAAATTCCCAAATTCTTGATATTGCAAAATGTGTATAAATTTCACTACCTATGTTGCAGAAGCTAAGGTTTGCAGGAAGAGGCTAGGATTTGCAAGGTCCTAAGGTTAGAAGAGTTTCAAGTGCTATAACTCTCTAATATATTGCAAAGTTTCCACCAATGGTACTTGGTTGAATATTTCTCTGCACCAACTGAGGAAGATATATCATACCCTTAGTTGTACTACCCAATGCCTTGGTCTGCAAGAGCTATATACCAATAGGATAGCTAACAATATGTAAATCTAGTTTCATGTGCGCCTATAGGGCTTCTAATATACACAAAGGTACTTGGAAAGAAATTTTGTATACAAGTGCTCTCTAATGTGGTACTACTGGAATGGTTACCAACAAAGGTTACAAGGGTGTCCAACTAGGTGATGCCTCTTATATTTTATGTTGTAGTCTTCCCCAACCCCAAGTTTTCCCAAAGGGGTACCAATAGAGGTTACAAGGGTGTCTAACTAGGTAGCACCTCTTGTACTTTTTGTCTGCATTCTTCCCTAAATATATGTGTTATTTGTAGATGTCATATTATTCTAAAATTGGAGCATGTGTTGGCATAGGAAAGTGCTTTGATACCACTTGCAGTGTTCCTTGTTAGCTTTATTGATATTTATAACTAGATGCAATTTTCACTTGTCTCTTTGAGAGGGAAACCTCCAACATGAGTAAATCTCCAAATATAATAATATTCACTTGAAAACCTATTATATAGCTTCTACTACTATATATAGTTTGTAACTGACTAAAACCATAACCACTTAATGGACCTCCATTAACGAGGCCTCAACCACTAACTATTGGACCTCCTTTAATGAGGCCACTTACATTTATTGATATCACACTCTACTACTTTGTGGAGCCTTGTTTAATAAACATGACCCTTAATACATTAAATAACAATCTATTACACCAACTAGAAAGTTAGGGTGTGACCCTAAGGATATCAAGAATGACTAGATAAAGGATAGCATGTTATTATATGTATGGGGTTACAAATTATTGGTATTCTTTAACACATAAGAAGGGATAACTATTTGTGTCGTGATAAACATACTTCCTTTTGTAAATTTGTAAGGCATCCTTGAGGCCACATTAAATATATTAAACTCCATTTCATAGTAGTCATCATACTCTAGGAAAGAATGATACAATCTCTCTCATTCTAAATCTATTTTAATTTATTTAAGCTATGAACAAGTTTAACCAATAAAATGAAGTATTCTCTATATTTTTCCCCATATGAGTGGAAATGAAGTATTCTCTTTCTTTCCCCATATGATTGGGTGTTGTGATTTATATCTACATATTGATGATATATGAGATATATTTGATATATCTCAAAGTAGTGAACCTATCACATACATGTGTAACTTCAAAAATGGACATAAAACCTTGAAAAGTGTCTATATAATAAGTCTCTATTTACAATAGTTTAGAAACAAACACATGTTTAGAATGCTTGAGAGTTAATTTTTAGAATCTACATGGGAGTTCAAAGAATTTGAGGTGTGGTTCAAGTTGCAAAACAAAAAAAACTTTCATTTTTCCTAATCCTTTTCAATATATCTGTTTTTCATGATATTTTAAAATGAGTTACACATAATTGATGAAATTACACATATTAAAAAGAAATTTAAATAACATTGTACACTTTTATCTTAATATTTATCATTCTTACAATATTTTTTTGTTATTTTAATCATTTAACCCATAAAAAAAAACTATAGCAAATTCTACAAATTATTTTAAGGAAATTTAATTGTTTAGATACTATAACATTTCTCAAAATAAGCAACATTTCTTATATTTGTCTTTTACACCATTTATAAATTAATTATATATTATTTCAAATTAAAGTGATGTATTTCCATATTTATTTTGATATTAACATTATGACACTAAAAAAAATGGTTGATTATAAATCCTTAATCTTAAGATAACTATTACAAAAGGGAAGTGGAAGATGTATCAATAAAAATACACAAGGAGATGTATATTCAAGATTTAATGATGGAACAACACTACTATGAAAATTTGAAAAAAAAAAAAAATCAATCTTGGTAAGTTACTTGGTTGACAAAGTATGTGAGTTCAATGATTTTATAAGAAGTAGATCATATTATCCCTCAATATTATCATTAATTATTATTTTTTTCTAAGTATTATTATGTGTTATTTTATTATTAAATTTTAAACAAGTAAAATTAGTAACAAAATTGTTTATATCTACCTCTTAGAAATGTTTTAATGTAATTATTATATATAATCAATAATAGTGACTATTCTATATTTTTAATAACTTGTCAATAACTAATGACAAGTGTAAATTGAATTCTTTAAAATATTTTTAAAATAAATTGATGAATAAAATATGTGGTATATTAATCCTATCTATAACACTCCAAAGTATGATTAAACTAAAACATGTATGCTCTTTTCTACTTTAAATAAAAAATTGTCAAAATTATTTAAAATTATTTAACATTACATAGAAGCATTAAATTTATGTAAAAATTACCTTGAAAACCTGGTCCCTTAAGATATAGAAAATATCAGAAATTTACTCCTTCCCGTCTTAATTCTTTTCGTATCACTACCGGCACTAGTGATAATGCCTTAAGTGCACCATTTCCATTGCTCCCAAATCTCATGGTATTGAAACAGTGAAAAGATTATTAAATAATTTATTTGAACTAGTGAAAAGATTATTAAATAATTTGTTTGTAATCACTTCAAGTTGGCCACATATCTTGAAATGGAACCTGGAAGCATTGCTCCCAAATCTCCTGGTATTGAACAAAAAGATTATAAAATAATTTATTTGTAATCACTTCAAGTTGGCCACATATTTGGGAATGGAACGGAAGCTTGTTAAGAGAAATGCCGAGATCTTGTTATAAAAACTAAGACCCATATAATCCTATTGGAAATAGGTCTTGTTATAAAAACCAAGACACATATACTTCTATTGGAAATAGGTCTACTCGAGTTTTTATTGAAGCTCAAACTTGGTGGACTATAATTTCCAACTTTAGGATTAATGAATGAAGTTGAAAGTCATTCAATGGTGGAGAAGTAAAAGTAAAAGTAAAAAGGTGAACTCATATGATACCATTTTTAGGGTTCTTTTATCTTTTTAGATAATCTTTGCTAGAATTTCCTCATTCAAATTAACCTAAATAAAAATAAAGTTAAATCTAAAAAATAAAGGTTTTTAGGCAGAAAGGTCTACATGTATTGATAATGGGCACATTTAGTAGGTTTTTAGTGCTTAATCAGTTTTGTATGGACAAGATTAAATATTGATGGAATATTCTTAGTAGTCCCAATAAATCAATGGTTGTGATTTCAACCAGTAACTTCCTCACTATTATAAAGGCATCCCTTTACATGTTTATTTTTTTACTTTTACTTGATCATATTTAAAATTTGCTATGGTGGCTAGTTGATTGTCACGTCTGAGTGATTAACAAAGATTAAGGTTTTGTTACAGAGTGGAGAGATGTGAATCCGCATTTCATTTTCTGGGCCAGCTAAAACCTTTCGGAGTTTGCGGCTTTGCTAGTTTTAACCCATTAGAAATAGATCAAAAGTACGACTGACCATTAATTAGATATAGATCAAAAGTATGATTGACCATTAATGGTGAACTGACTTCTACGAGTGTTTTCTTTGACATGACACCCTGAATCAAGAAATGACTTTAATTCAAAACCCATATCAAGAAACTCAACAATGGTAACTCTAGAGCCAACTAGAATCATAGACCTTTTGTATTGAAGAGTGATGATGCCCTCCCCCATCCTTGGCAATGTGCTGGAAAATGAGCTTCAAAGTGCTTCGAGGGAGGATTGCACCATCCAATAAAGGGAGAATTACAGCAGCCAAACATCGGCTTTACAATCTTCCTTATACTTATCCCACATCTTCTTTGCCTCTACGGGTATGCATAGATAAACATTATCTATCAAACAGTTACACGAACTGATCAAACTGATGTCCATATTTTATTTTTAACTGATTTGGTTCAGCTAACTGCAAAGTAGTAAGAGCCAAGAAATCTGTCCATATCCCAACAATTATGGGAAATTAGTTAACACATTTCAACACTATTGTGGGTAGTTGAAACCATTTTTGAACAACAAAGAGTTGTGTTGTTGATGTCTTAGCCTTGGTTGTACAGATTGTCCTAACTGTAGGATCACCTGAAACACAGCTACAAATAAACCAAAATTCCGTTAGAACTCATAATAAAACAAACACAAACAGTTCTTGAAACACATTATTGTAAAATGGAGCCACACTCACCCATTGTATCGGTAGCATTGCTACCATTGTAGAACATAGCATGAGCATTCATCCATCCAGAACAATGCATAGATCGGAATAGTGAAAGGAAGCCAAACAAAACAAGCCCTGAAAATGCCATTTCATGCACACACAACACATGGTCAGTGCCATTTACAAAGCAATCCCATACATTAGAGTCGGGTCGGGATGAGCTCAAATCTCACCAGAGAGAACAATAGAGACTAGAACAAAGCTAACAATGAAAAATAGTACGCCTCTATGTGCCTACCGTTGTAACAATTCTTGCAATGAGTGCCATATTTACAATATCACATGAATTTTTTTATGGGCATTGGAAACATTATAACTGCATATATCATTCTTATCTTCCCATTTAATCTAAAATTCTTTATTCTTCATGCCACAAGTTACCTGTTTAGTCGTTTGCCCCTACTTCTTGTAGGGGCACTTCAAATGTCAAGTATGTTGTGTAATTTTAACGTTTGTTTCCCTATTTTTTTATAGGGAAATTAGTGAAGTATACAATTTCAATTACAAATTGGAAGAGTGACCATTGCACAACAACTATACATAGAATAATAGTTTATATTACCTTAACACATCAAGATACAATAAGTATATATAGTTGGAGTGAGATCCAACTAACTCTAAATATGGAGATGTAGGTTGAGAGAATATCTCAACAATTTCCTACAAAACCTCAAACCAAATCCCCAAACTTACTACACAACATTAATGTGAGCATTATCTCTAACAACCCCCTTTAATGCTTACATTCAAAAAACTTACAATATTAAAATCACAATTACAAAATTTATCATTTGTCTTTGTGTGAGTGGTCTTCATCAGCGCTTACACCCACTCTAAATCTTTCGGCTTTCGCTATTTTCTTCTCCACACATTCGAGCTTCCCATTTGACACATTTAAAGTACAAAATCTTCTGACCATCTTTGACGTTCTTTGTAGAATTGACGCTTCTTGACCTTCCGAAGGACAATCTTGATACTGAACCATCCTATGGATACACTTCCATCTGTGAATATTTTTCTTTCGGCTATTCGCAGTATCTAGAAAAATGATCTATATACTGAATGTCTTCAGTAGTCAATTTCACAACTTGACCTTACATAAAAATAAACTGTAACTAATGCTCTCGAAGCACGACGAATCACATCAGTATAGAACAAACTTAAACATAATTAAATTAACCATTTGTTCTCACTCTGTGGCTAACTAAAGCTAAAAAGAGAAACAATAAAACCCTTGAGGCAGTATGCGGCAGCCTCCCAAATATTATTGGTCAACTCAATACAGCTCACCATTTCCAGTTGCCTTCGATTTAAATCTCGAAAACCTGTAGAATTGTGCAGATCTAGACATAGAACCTAATGTCTAGACTTTCTGACATATACATATACATATACGTCCGTCCATTCCTATATCATTGAATAATAAATGGAGTCCTCGGTAGAGCACTTGAGTGGGCCCAATGGTTAAGAACATGTGTTATCTCTGGGGAGGTCACAAGTTCAAAACCGGCGGGGTAGGGATGCTCACTCATATTGGCCCCTTGTGACAAGGTTGGGAGGTTCACTCGGTGTGGGCCTCGGGACGTGTCACAAGTTATTGGTAGATTGGTTAAATTCAATTTCTGGATATCTATTGTCGGCTCTTTAAAATAAATGGCTCCGTTTAAATGATGATGACATCATTGAAATATTGCCATTAAAAACAACAACAAAAAAATTCCTTTGCCACACTCATATTCTCCGTCAATTCTGGAATAACTCTAGCAATAATGAATGGTAGCGCGCATAAATCTTCCAGTGTTTCGATCCTTCATTTCTCACAGCGTTTACGGGTAGCTCTGCAACAGATTTACTTGCTGCGAGGATGTGGAGAGTATTCATTATACGGAGGAACCTATCGTGGCATATAGACTAGCGTTTCACGTAGAGGACTATAACTGTAATTTCATACACACAGCCGATTCAAATAGATCCGGTTCTTTAACACGGCAGATTCTACAGATGCAGAGGAAAAAACAACCGGTAACTTCATACAACACAGAGAAATAAACTTATACACAACACTCTCTCAACAAATCTCACACACCCTAATCTATTCTTACAAAATACTACATCTCAGGCTCTCATATTCCTGGGCAGTCCCATCCCATTAGGGAGCTAAGCACTGGGAGCTAAGCCCAGTCCAGCTCTGATACCAAATTACAAATTGGGAGAGTGATCATTGCATAACAATTACATACAGAATAATAGTTTATATTACTTTAATACATCAAGATACAATAAGTATATATAATTGGAGTGAGATCTAATTAATTTCAAATATGAAGATGTAGGTTGCGAGAATATCTCAACCCCAAGTCCAGTCCAGCTCTGATACCAAATTACAAATTGGGAGAGTGATCATTACATAACAATTACATACAGAATAATAGTTTATATTAGCTAAGCACTGGGAGCTAAGCCCAGTCCAGCTCTGATACCAAATTACAAATTGGGAGAGTGATCATTGCATAACAATTACATACAGAATAATAGTTTATATTACTTTAACACATCAAGATACAATAAGTATATATAATTGGAGTGAGATCTAATTAATTCCAAATATGAAGATGTAGGTTGCGAGAATATCTCAACAATTCAAGAACACAGCATAGTTCAAGGTTTGAGAAACGTGGTAAGTAAAGATGTTCCATTTTGATGTTGCGATTGGATCAATGTTGGAATCCGATACGTCTACTTATCTTATTTCGAATCGGTAGCTTATGTAGAATGCAGATTTTAGCATCTAATTAGTAGGGAGCAAAACCAGTTGGATGAACTGAATCTACAATTGAGATAAAGATGCATACAACATTAGCTTGTGGGTTGTTTTACAATGCTGTGATTATAGAACTTACAAAATTTCATTCGCCCAACAGACATGGAGCACAGGAAACGGAAATCAACAGTTGAATTTGCTCTATATTCCTTGGATCTACAGAATCTAAAATCGAGTTAAATTAGGGTATGCTTGTCTCTGTATATATCATTGAACCTAAACTGTGTATATAATTGAACCGACGTATGTTATATGAATTATCAACTTGTAATAGGATACAATAAAAGACTTTGCTAAAAAAAAAATTGTTGTTAACAAAATCTCAAGTAAAAGGTAACATCGGAGACTTTTCAAACGATATTTGGTTCATCCATAGGATAAAATTATTCGTTATATGTTTTCTGCTGGTTTGCAATCCATATGGATAACATGAAGTGTCAACACATGGACCATCACGCCACATCTAATATTTTCAATAAACTGTTTGTTCCATATTCCTCC
>JZKD02S1685636.1:0-20706 GCA_000966675.3 Picea glauca
TAACACAAGTGTATCAATATAATATATGTTGGTTTTCCCGGTTTGGGTTTCCAGGTGAAAAATATCTGTGTAATGTTTGTATTTGCCATTGTATCTTTTCTGTTCTTTTCTGAATCTCAGTTTGCAGTAGATACTGTACAAGGTTAGAATTTACAGGTCGATCATCAGATCTACCGGTGCCATGAGGGTTTCACACAACTAGGAAAGGAGACACCTCTATGGGTCGAGCATGAGTTGTATCGTGAGGCCTCACTAGACGTCCCACAATCATCCTGTAAGGATCTCTATGAATATGGGGTTGTAGTAGTTCAGTATATCTGGGTTCTGAGGGTTACAGTGGTCATTTGCAGAGTATATAGAGAAGGATCGAGCTTAGAAATCCTTGAACATCATATCATTGGCATCATTCCAGGTTTCTTATTGTTTATGTAGTATACTTTACTGTTGCTTAGAAACCATTAGATTTGTGTGCTTAGGAGTATTCTACGGTTATTATTACAGCCATTAGATATGATTGTATTGCTAAGATTTTTGGGAGTTTGCATCCATAGTAATATGTAATGGTTATATTCACTATTTCTTTTGTAATGGATTCATGCAATCTGTTTGGAAATATTCTTATTTGAGCAAATTTTTTGAAATAAGTTAACAACACCATTAATATAAGTATTTGGCACTTGTTCCTAAGAAGAAATAACAATTTGGCACTTGTTCCTAAGAAGAAATAACAATTTGGCACAAAAAAAAACAATAAATCCCCACCTATCCTTGTTTGGGATGTTATAGTGGTATCAAAGTTGGTAGTTATACCATCCTGTCACTACATTTATGCCTAGAAGAAAGGGGCATGGAGGACATATCTCTCGAGAATCATTGGAAATAGAAACAAGAGAAAACCAAGTAGAGTCAGAGCCAGAGGGAAGCATGGGAGACAACCCTGAAGGGACTATGCTCCAAATATTAATAGATATGGTCAAGGGATAGAATGAGGCGTCCTAAAGATAGTTAGAGATAACAAGGTTCTAGCAGTAGACCCTTTAAGTACTCACATAAATAGTGGGACAACATGGGATTATGAATGGTACAGATTAAGGTGGACCTAGTGGATCACATTGGGGTGACAAGATACACATGGAGAGTAGAAATAACCATACCCTAGCTTAGAGTAGGAGCCTAGGAATTCATAGGCCCTTATTACCATATTTCTTGAAAGGGAAGCCTGTAGGAGCACATGAGAAACATGATCAAGGGCTTGATATTAACATATCAAAGAGAGAGTATGATACAATCGATGAATATATCCATAAAAAAGTTTCCTATAATGACTTTTACGGCCTTAAACATATGTACAAATCTAAGGAGTGGAATAGAGGAGCACAGGGCCAATAGAAATTTGACCTCATGTGCAAGGTGGGAAGTTTGATTATCCCTCTCTTTGATTAGTCCACCAAGAGATTAGCGAGAACATGGGTATATAAGTTAAACACCTACCTCCAAAGTTGTTCCCCGTGTCAAAGATTGGTGGGAAACTTTTTGTGAGAAAAAGGAATCAAGGGAACCCTCATTATTTATAGTCATGATCACTTGGGATTCCTTTAGGGATGTTATTAAGGAACAATACTAGATCATGTTGGAAGTTATGGTGACCTATACACAAAATGAACCACACTGTGGAAGGAAAGAGACCACGCAGTGCCTGAGTTCACAAATATATTCCATACCTTGCACACCAAGTTGGGTATCAAATATTCTGAGCGACATATGGTGCTCAAGTATTGTGGCGGTCTTCATAGATAGATCGACGCCGAAATGGATTTTTTGGACATCTCGTCCTTGGGCACAACCTACCAATATGCCGTCAAAATCGAGCAAAATCTCAAACAAAAGACACGACAATTTTGGCCTAGGAACCCCTCATAGAAAAAGTCAAGAAAGGGTGGCCCCAACCTGTAGAACAAAGGACAGAGCAAAGATGGATGACCTAAGGAAAACTAGTCACAAGCAAAGAATGACACCAGAAAGAAAAATAAAGATACTTGGAAGTGGTGTGACTTCCACAAGAGCCCGTGGCATAACACTATTGATTGTTGCTCAAAGCAGTCGCTGGTGGCTAAGGTAAAAGCCTCTGAATCAGATGTGGGTTTCGACTCTGAGTCAGAACCAGAAAGGGGGAGACAGATCATTGATGCATAACCCATTGCTACCATTGCTACCACCAAACTCAAGTCCGGTGAACCAGATGAGCCAGAGGAAGGAGAGCACATTTTTCATTCACAGATGTGGGTGAAAGGAACCTCGCGGCACTTCATCATTGATAGAGGTAGCCAGAAGAACCTCATCTCAACGGAGGTTGTCAAGAGACTTGCTCGACCGACAATGATGCACCCACAACCCTACACCATCGGATGGATCCACAAAGGAAGAGACAACTGCACCAGCCAATAATGTTGTTTGTCATCCGACATCAATCGCTTCAGAGACGAGGTATTGTGAGATGTTTTTCCTCTTGAATTTTGTAATGTTATTTTGGGACAACCATATTTATGGAAACACCATGTTGTATATGAGTGTGTTATTATTGCGTTGAACAAGAAATTATTCAGGATACCCGAGGCAGTCTCACCTAGTTCTATTTCCACCAAACTGCGTACACCTATTGGCAATGGGCACATTTAATAGGTGTTTAGTGCTTAATAAGTTTTCTATGGACATGATTAAATATATCTAGAATATTTTTACCAGTCATATAAAATAAATGATTGTGATTTCAATCATCAACTTCTTAGCTATTATAAAGACATTCATTTATGTGTTCATTTTTTTTACATTTACCTAGTCATATTTAAAAATTACTTTAATAACCAATTAGTTTCCACAAGTAAGTGATTAAGAAAAATAAAGCAGTTTAATTTACACTTTTATGCCAAAAAAGTGAGAGGAGGCATTAATTCCAACACCACCTGGTATAATTAATTACCGTGAAATGCAATTTATGCCACACAAAAAGATTACTCTGGATGCCACGTTTATCCTAGCATTTCATCTCTCTTCCTGTGGGCGTTTTGTTTTACAGGTTCAAAGATAATTTTTTCTGGTGAACTTCGAAGCTTTGGGTTTCCATTTAGCCAATTTTTCGCTTGGCTTTGATGTGTGATTATAAATATTTCCAGGCAGGCTACAGAAGAGGCATTTTCATGTATGTGTTAACTTTTTTGAATGTTGTTTTTAGTTTTGGTTGATTACCCATTGGGCATGCTTTTCRAATATGATCATATTTTTTTKCTATGTTTTTTTGKCATTGGTGCARCGGATCTCTGAACATGGACATGGATGATTTCGCTATCGTTTTTGTTATTGGTGCAGCGGATGATTTCACTATCGTTCTTGAAGGTGAACGCCAAGACAGGCATTAGCCTTCCAACCACAATGCTTTACAAATTTCCGGTGAGTAGGGACTCGGAAATTAGGGACAGGATAACTTTTCTATGAAGAATTTAGCGTGAAAGAATATTAGTGTAGGTTGTCTTGATAATATTTGTGGCGAATGGTAGTGCACTCTAAAAATCATCTTAATATATATTAAAATGATTTGAATTGCAATATATTAATATAAAGTAATATTTGGATTTATACATTATATTAAAGTAATAATGGTTTATAAATGTATTGATACTATAATAATGTATTACTACTTTAATGTATTATTTTGTTAGTGTATTAATGGTTAGGAACATGTGTTTCCTTTTAAGAAATTACAGGTTCAATGTATTTTTTTTGTATTTAAATTTAAAATTTATATATATTAATGGAATAATAAGAATAAACTATATTTTTAGGTTTTTAGATTATATAACCCAACAATAGTAATAAACTATATTTTAAAATTTTTATATAAGTAAATGAATATATTCAAACAATAACAACAATTACATTAAATAAATAAAAGATTAAATTAAAAGATTAAAAGTATTAAATAATTATATTATTTATTTTTTAATAATAAAAAGTGTTTAAGAAAAATCAAATATAAGATACAAATATTTGGAAGGGACAGATTTTACAATTCAAGATCATCTGTTATCAAGGTCCTTAATTATAATAAGTATGATTCTATGTTTCTCTATAAGTAATATATCACATCGATTCAAAGTTACTATATTTTTCACAAAGGAAACACTTTGCTAGATTTGTTTTTTTGAACTTCAATAAAACTTCATTTTCATAATGTGTCAAACAAAAACCAACCTTGTCATGCAATGAACATGCCCTGACATTGCAATATGATGAACAAAACCAGAAGTTACAATATGGTAGACATAATAATGTTCCAATGTGCCAAACATAGTAACATCACACAATGAAAAATGTCGTAATGTTGAAATATGACAAACATAATAATGTTTTAATGTGGTGAACATATTAACATCGCAATGTGATGAACATAAACTGACATCACAATTTGATGAACATAGGCATGCCATCCCAATGTGGAAAGAAATGTAACATCCCAATGTCAACATTTCCAAAAGTCGCAATATTTTGAACATAGAAACGTTGCAATCTACCAAACATAGTAATGTCTTAATGTGACGAACATATATGGACATCACAATATGATGAAGATAAATGTTGATCGTAATGTGACGAAGATATATGATGATTACAATGTGATGAAAATATATGTATCATCATAATATGACGAACACTGCCCTCTCATCGCACTATGATGAATATAAATTAATGTCACAATGTGATGAACATTTCCCTGTCATTGTAAAGTGATAAATATTTCCCTATCATTGCAATGTGACAAACATATATGTCAATCACAATGTCACAAAGATAGCCCTATGATCGCAATCTGATGAACATAACCTTATCATCACATTGTGGAAAACCGTGCCTTATCATCGCAATGTGACAACATATTCTCACGTTTCAATCTAACACACATATCATGACATTACATTGTGACAAACCTTTCCAAACATCACAATGGGAAGAGAACATTGCAATATGATGAACATAGTAACGTTGCAATCTATTGAACATATTAACATTGTAATGTGATGAACATAAATTGAGGTCATTATTTGATGAACATAGGCATGTCATCCCAATGTGGATAGTTATGTCGCAATCTAACAAATGGTTACAAGTGTGGAAATGTGTTTCACATCATCTTCTCAACACATTGTGATGTACATTTCCTCTCCTTTCTATGGGGTGGTGTACTTTTCAAAGGTTGATCTGCGATCACGATGCCACCATATTCGAGTTAGAGAGGAGGATATCCATAATCGTTGAGGTGTCACTATGGGAACTATGAGTTTGTAGTCATGCCTTTCTAGATGAGTAACTCACTAGCTACCTTTTAGTCCTGCATGAACCATATTTTCAATCCTCTACCTTTTAGTTTCAGTGGTGTAGTATCCACCCTAGCTAGACAAAGATGAGGACTCATTGGGAGTCCTGATTTAAGTTCATTGTGGAGTTTGGTTTCATACTGGAGATATTTTGGAGGCATATCAAATTTCATAGGGGGTTTGTGGCATTTTTCTAGAGCAGTTCGGTCATCAGATCTACTGGTGTGAAGAGGGATTTATGCAACTGGGAAAGGAGACACCCCTGCAGGTCAAGCACTAGTTGTATTGTGAGGCCTCGCTAGACGTCCTGCAGTTATCCTGCAAGGACCTATGGGAATATAGGGTTGTATTAATTCACCAGATTGGGTTTATGAGGGTTAAAGTGATCGTTTACAGAGCAGATAGAGAAGAATTTGGGTCAGAAAGCCTTGCACATCAGAGAATTGGCATCATTCCAGGTTTCTTATTGTTTTTGTAGTAGATTTTGTAGTTGATTGGAAACCATTAGATTTGTGTTCTTATTATTATTATGAGATTTTTATTACAACCATTAGATATGATTATATTTCTGAGATTTTTGTGATCCAGATGGAGATTGGTGGCCACCTATTCTAACTAGCTCCTCATGTCCATTTTTTTTCAGCACGTCTTTCTGTACTGTTTTATAATGGTGAGTTCTACACTTAAGGGGATATCTAAAGCCTCACACATTCTCCAGGTGGATATGGGTGGCCTCTCGCCTAATCCAACTGGCCTATTTTGTATGTTTTCATATCAAAACCTATTGTTGTACTTTCAGGGTTGTTTTGAGGCCCTAAACATTGATTTTTTTACTCGCCATAGTCAAATTGTAGATGGAGTCATATTATGAGGTAAAAATGTGTAGTTCTATGAAATACCTTTTCAATAGGCTATCACGCACATAAACAAAGGTCGTATGAAAAAGTTATGACCCTAGGAAGTTGAGGTACCAAATTACACCAACTTACCCGTAGGGCCCACATGAATTTTGGCATTTCACCTTCTAGGGTTAGGTTTTTGGATGTATATGGTTTTTGGATTCATGAGTTGATCAAGGTAGATATCGGTGGCCACCCACCTTGTCCGACTAGCTCAAAACTGTTTTCTGGCAATTTTGGCAATTTGCTATTTTTAGCAATTTTTAACTTCCAGGGCCATTTTGAGGGCCTAAATGAAGTTTTTTTCGGAATTGAGATCCTCGTTGGTATCCAAATGATTGAATGATCCCCCAAAATGAATCTCCTCGATGATACCTTTCCAACAGCTGATCACACACCTAAAACAGAGATAGTATGCAAAAGTTATGACCCCGAGAAGTTGATGTACTAACTTATCCAAACGGGGCTGACATGACTTTGGGCACTTCATCTCCTAGGGTTAGGTTTTTGGATGTCTAGGGTTTTTGGCACTCTTTTTTATTGTAAAAATGCCTTCAGAGCCTCATTGTAACCATCTTCTTGCAAATGAGTGCAACCGTCACATCTCTTCTTAGAGATAAGCCGCCACCATTCTAGCGAGTCTTTCACTCTGTATTTTTACAATCTATGTATATTTCTTTGATTGATAGAAATCATGTATTACTGTATATATGTGTTTATGGTTTCATATCTGATACATTTATGTTATATTATTGAATATTTGTGATATCTCTGTACATTTCTTTTTTATATCTTTGTTCTCATTTCGTGCCGAAAATAATCCAGATCAGTGGTATTAAAGAAGGCTACTCTTGATCATTTTTCTAGTGCATGTCCCCGACGAGGTCCGAGTATATCAATTTGGGTCTCTATCTTGTCTCTCTTGAAGACAATCGCTCTCACACACCCAAGAAACCCTCAATGGGGGAATAAAATTAAAATGACGGAGCAAACGATCCTATCAATATGTTGCTTGAGAAAGCTCTCACCTGACAGAGGGACGAAATGATGGACAATTTTTCACACATCCTTAAATTCCTTCTGATAGCATCATGCACATCTCATCAAGTATCCACTTTGGAGGCACCTCTCCTTTCAAGGTATAAGTTAATATTTATATTCCTGTATTTGAAGGACAGATAGATGCAGAAGCCCTAGAAAAATGGTTAACTCTCCTAGAAGGTTATTTCTCTGTTCACAATTTTTCTGACAAAGAGAAGATCACCTTCACACTCCTTAAAGCTCTCCCTCATTTCAAACATTGGTGGGAAACTTACTGGGAGAAAATTTCCACAAAGGAGTCGGGAATATATGGGGTTGATCCCACTTGGGATTTTTTTGTTGATGCCATAAAGGAACAGTATTACCCTGTTGGAAACTATGAGGACTAGTACATGAGATGGACCACATTGCAGCAAGAGAGGGGACAAGCAGTTTCGAATTTCACCAATACCATCCATACCTTGCGCACCAAGATGGGTATCAAAGACTACGAGTGACATTTGGTTCCAAAATTCTTTGGGTATCTACACAGATACATCCAGACTGAAACAAATTTTTTGGACATCTCATCACTCAGTGTTGCATATCGATATGCTGTTAAAATTAAGAAAAAATTTAAGCACCAGAGAAAATAGGAATTTGGGTCTGCGAATCTGCAACAACCAAAGTATGACAAAGATGGACCTAACAAACAGCCTCCCGAAAACCAGTCCAAGACATAGGAAAAGAAGGGTCATGAGAAGACAAAGAAGGACACCGAAAAATGGTGCGAGTTCCACAAAATCCCCTGGCATGACACGGATGAATGTCACTCAAAACAGTCATTGGTGGCCAAGATCAAAGACAAAGAGCCGAACCCTAATTTAGAATTTGATTCTGAAAATAATGGTAAAGGATAGATCATTGACACAAACCCCACTACTATTGTCACGACTGTAGCAATTCAACCAAAAGAACCAACAGATCCTAAAGAGGGGGAGAACCATTTTCATTCATAGATGTGGTTGAAGGGGACCTCGCTGCATTTTATTGTTGATAGCGGAATCTAGAATGACCTCATCTGAGAAGAGGTCATCAAACAGTTGGGATTGTCGACAACACCACACCCACAGCCATACAACATCAGGCGGATTCACCAAGGACGAGATCTCCATGTCAGCCAACAATGTTGATTATCATACAACATCCAACCCTTCAAGGATGAGGCATTATGTGATGTTGCCCCACTGGATGTCTATGATCTTCTCTTGGGCCAACCATATATGTGGAGACGCTATGTTTTTTATGAGTCTCGACCTCGTAGTATCATTATTACTTTGGGGGGTCATCTCTATAGAATACCAAAGGTAGTTCCAAATATTGTTCCACCTAAAAAGTGTCTCAAGGTAGTATCTCAGACTGCAAAATTTAGCTTCTTCATAATATGTTCAAAAGGGGAACAAAAGGACACTACAACCACTACAGCCTCACCCCCTACACCTTCCATCCAACAGAAGTAGGTCGACAAGGTTGCAAAAAATAACAAGGAGCCCTTCTACACACCTTCCTCTCATGTAGCTCAACCTGTTGAACAACCTCAGCTTCAACATGTTCATGATAGATTTCCACAAACTAAGCAATGTTATGTCTCCAACAATACAAGCATCTCACCAAGATGCAGATTCAGAAAATGATTTTCCCTCTTCCTCGGGAACTCAATGCAATGGAGACCATTACTTCCTAAGCAGGGAGGATTGATCTAGGTGGATATCTGATGCAGACCTATTGGCCCTCAGGCCGAGATCCACTCACAGGATCGTTCTTTAACCCCTTCGAGCCAGATCAACTCTTCCAGATTCCCTACTGGAATCTCCTTTCAAATCGATCCACAGGTCCTTCGGGAAGCTCCCCTATGCGAACAACAGTAGGCATGAGCCCCTTTCTCCCTAAGAGACCACAACGCTATGACTAAGGGCCTAGCCTAAGGTCCTTTTTGTAACTCGCAATCTCCCGAGTTCATGAGTCGAGGCTCCAAACTCTTCCTTTTAAATCTCATGATACCCGAAATGTTGATACGGGTATGGATCTTCCTCTATCAGTGCCCTCCTCACACAACCTCTGGCTATGCTAAGCACTAGCACTTCTCGCTACTCGCCACTTCACGAGTTCAAATGTCCAACCTTGGCAACTTTCTTTCACGAACCCCTGAGAGGCAATGTTGACTTTCCTCCTCTCATTCTCGCTACTCGTGACTTCGCGAATCAAAGGGTTGAGCTCACATACTCTTATCTCGCGAATCCCCAAGATTCGAGAAGTCAATGGAGTGTTGACTCCTTCCACTAGGTGATGTGTGTTCGCCTGTCTATTTCCCGGGCCCACCTTGTGGTTCTGCCACATGTTTCCTCCATGCCTTGGCTCTCGGCACTTCATGACTTCTGCAATTGAGACGAGGTCCTTCCAACCTCCAAACCTCTAAATACACGAAACGCACGATGAGGCTCTGATCAAATGGTCCTCCCTTGACCCAGATCCAATCATTGTCTTTGCTCCTCGCGACTTCGTTACTCATGACTTGGAGCACCCAAACATTGGGCTCTCACCTTACCAACCTTTTAGTTCACAAGATCTCTTGATCTCTGCCACCTGTCCTCCTCCGATGGACGGCTGCGATTCTCTCATGACTTCGCCACTCGCGAAGTTGAAGGACTTCCTTCTCTGAACCCTGATGTTCAAATACCTGATAGAGAGGATCTTGTGACACATGCCATTCCAATCGGACGACTCAGATTCTTTCGCTATTTCAGAACTTTGCACCTCGCGACCTCACGAATCTTGATGCAAGGGTTTCAATTATCCAACTCACAAAGCCCCAAAATGAGATTACATGAGTGATCCAATGGCCCTACTAGCTCAAATCCTACTGCCCTATTTCTCTTGAGCTTGCACTTAGAAAAACACTCACTGTAGCCTTCTTTCTCCTCTACAAGATCTGATGGTTCTTGTAACTTCATGAATTCTCCATGGAGAATCCCAACCGTTCAATTCCTCCTTAACACTCTTGCGAAATGAACAAGTATGCTTTCATGAAACTTGTACACCAAAAAACCAACATTGTTGCACCTTCTTCCAATACTTCAAGGAACTTTCTCTCTTGAGCTTTTCTTCGACAACTTTGAAGATCCTATCCCTCCTAAGTTTGATTGAAAAATCCTCAATTCCTTTGGGGAAAATTCATGTGCCCACTCCTTGTGACACTTCTTCAAATACACTCCAAGTATTTGAATTATTAGACTCTGTGCACTCTTTTTGCAACAACGGTCCTTCAATTCTTCCCTCAAGTTTCAACCACTGAGATTCTACTTGGCCGACGCACACCTTGCATGGATCCTGTGCTTAACTTGCACTTCTATGAGAATGAGAACAATGTTATCCCTCCTGAGATTGCAGAGACGAACTCTGAGTTCTATCAATGCACACCTTGCGAACAATTTCACTACACTCCTTGTAGGAAAACTCTTGCTCAAACAGAGAAACAATTGAAACTCATTCTTTACTCTCCCTCTCTTCAGATTTCAGACATTTAATATAAAATCATTCAGTCGCACATCAAAGCAAATGCATAATAGAGAGTAACCAATCATATATCAATCAGCATGTACAAACACAGAAAGAAATTGGACACCATGAGTCTGAACTAAAGATCTTTGTATTAATCTAGAACTTTTGTACATGGGGTTTTACTCTACACAGCTCTCTGCTTCTGCTCTCCTATGCTCTCTTGATTGAATTTGTTTCTCATGTTAAAATGATACAAGTGAGGGTGTCTATATCCATTTTCCCTCTGGCTCCTAAAACTATCTAATCTAAGAATTCAAAGCTACCTACTTACATTTACCAGCAAAAATGCCTCTTAGTTCTTCAGACGAGAGCAGGACTCTCAAGGTATCATAACAATCTACAAGTATGCTCTTTCTTAATTATTACATTTAAGTTTGGAGTATCAAATTTCAAAACATTTCAAAATTTATCATGTGCCAAAATGTGTTGGTGTTTTGTCCCACGCCTGCTTGTTGTTGGCGATGCTCCTGCATCATACTCCCTCACTTGAAAATTTTCATGGGCTCCTATCCATGAGCTCTTACACAGTCTGTCCATGATTATGGATCTCCGCTTCATTCTCCTAGCTAGCATATTCAACTGGATGTCCCTTCCACTTGACCAAGTATTCAAAATATTCCCTTCTTCTGGTCCTTTTGTTAACTCTTTTGTCCAGTATGCTTTCCATCTGTGGCTTCTCTACAACTAGCATCTATTTATTCCACTAAACCTCTAGTTGTTCATCACTTGTTCTTTCTTCCTTATCTTTGTATGGGTACAAAACTGAGACATTGAATATCGAAGAAATTCCGATCCCATCAAGTAATTCAATCTTATAAGCATTTGCCCCAAATTTCTTCAAGACCTTACATGGTCTGATCCTCTTCATCTTCAGTTTGTTATATGTACCCTTCGGGAATCTTTTCTTTCTCAGATGTGCCAGAATCAAATCACTAACCTCAAATTGAAGTTGTGTCCCATGTTTATCTGCTCTGCGCTTATACTCTTGGTTCCAGTTCCACAATCTCTCCTTCACTTGGTTGTGAAGTTCCTTCATTGCTTCGACAAAGTCTTCTGCACTAGCACTTCTTATCTCACCCTGTTTTGAATCCCTTAGTTCAGATACTCCTCTTGGTTGCATCCTATAAAAAATCTGGAATCGACTCTGCCCTGTGCTTCTATTTAATGAGTCATTGTAAGAAAATTCTTCCTGTGGTAGAATGTTGTCCCACTGATTGTGGTATTCTATCACCAATCTCCTCAACAAGTCTCCCAAAATTCTATTCACAACTTATGTCTGTCCATCTGTCTCAGGATGGTAAGATGAACTGAACGACAAGTTCATTCCTATCTTTTTCCATAAGGTTCTCTAGAAGTGTCCCATGAACTTGGTGTCTTGATCCAAAACTATGCTCCTTGGTAAGCCGTGAAGTCGAATGACTTCTTTGAAAAACAGATTCACAATGTGAGTTACGTCATTGGTTTTCTGATACGGTATGAAATGTGCCATCTTATAAAATCTATCCAACACTATAAAGATCGATTCAAACCCTCTTTGTGTTCTCAACAAACCCAATATGAAGTCCATGCTTACTGCATCCCACGGCCTATTAGGTATGGGTAACGGTTGATAAAATCCTTCACTCTGCCTCTTTCCTTTTGAATGTTGACAAATTCTACATCTTTCCATGAATATTTTGATGTCTGCTCTCATTCTTGGCAAAAAATATGACTCGTTTAGCTTTGAGAACGTCTTTTCATGACCGAAATGTTCGGCCAATCCTCCACTATGTTTCTCCTTCAGCAAATTCTCCCTCATGGAGAATTTTGGAATACAAAGTTGATTACCCTTAAACAATAATCCTTCTTGGATCATGTATTCTATCCACTGGCTTCTATCCCTGAGAATTGGATTCTCATCTGCTTCATATGCCACCTTAAAATCTGGATCATCCATGTACATGTCCCTGAGATCATCAAAACCCAGTGTTTTGATTCTGAACTCCTGCAACAAAAAACATTTCCTGCTCAAAGCATCAAAAATTTTTTTAGAAGTTCCAGAAATATACCTGATTACAAAAGTAAAGTTCTGCATGTATTCAACCCATTTAACATGTCTTTGATTCAAATTCTCCTGTTGAGTCACAAATTGCAAAGCATGATTGTCACTATATAAGACAAATTCCTTAGGGATTAAGTAATGCCTCCATTTCTTTAATGCCTAGATAATAGCATAGAACTCCTTGTCTTACGTGGAGTATTTCACTTTCTCTTCATTCAGCTTCTTGCTGAAGTATGCTACTGGCCTGTCTTCTTGGCTCAAGACTACCCCTATTGCAAATCCACTTGCATCACATTTTACTTGAAATGTATTTTTAAAATCCGACAACACCAAAATTGGTTGTTCCATGATTTTACTTTTTAACAAATTGAATATTTTCTCAGCCTCTTCTGTCCATTGAAAATACTTGTGTCTCTTCTTCACTATGTCCGTCATCGGTGCAGTAATTCCACTAAAATTCCTAATGAACTTCCAGTAGAAACTACCCAATCCATGAAAACTTCGAACTTCAAAGATATTCTTTGGCGATGGCCAATTCTTAATTACCTCCACCTTATCTGGATCCATCCTCAACTTATCTACAGAAATAACAAACCCCAAATAAATGATATCTATCTTCATGAATGAGGATTTCTTCATATTTATCAGAAAATTCTCTTGTTGTAGCCTCTTCATCACTATAGTCAAATGTTTCAGATGTTTTTCCTCTGTTTTACTGAAAATGAGTATGTCATAAAGATACACAATGACAAATTTTTCGATGAAATCCTTTAGGACTTCATTCATCAACCTCATGAAGTTACTTGGTGTGTTCATTAATCCAAATGGAATAACAAGCCATTCATACAACCCTTCATTAGTCTTGAACATTGTCTTCCATTCATCTCCTTCCCTCATACGAATCTGATGATATCCACTTTTCAAATCAATCTTCGAAAAAAAAATTTCCCCACTCAAGAAATCCATCAAATCATCCATCCTTGGTAATGGAATTCTATACCTAATGGTTATCTTGTTGATTTCTCTTGATTCAGTACACGTCCTCCAGCCTCCATCTTTCTTTGGACTAAGCACTATCGGAACAACACATGGACTCAAGCTTTCTCAAACCAACCCTTTGTCCATTAAATCCTAGACCTGTCTTTTGACTTCTTCATTCTCTAGTGGCGTCAATCTATACACTACTTTTTTTGGTAAACTAGCTCCAGGTATGAGATCAATATGATGACATACACTTCTGATCAGTGGCAACGAATGAGGTAGTTTGTCCACTACTATGTCAGCAAACTCTTCCAACAGTTTCTGAACCTCTTCCGGTAAATCATCTACCATTGTACTGGTTAAAAAAAATTTAGGCTTCCTGACCACAATGAATTATGGTTCCTCCTTCTTCTTAACCTTTGTAAGAAGTTCCTTCCCACTCATGAGAAGTACAGTGTTTCTTACTTTAGGTTTTACTTCTTTATCTTTTATTCGAAGCAACATGTGAGTTCTCCCATTCTTGTCTAGGGTGTATGTGTTCTTCCTCCCATCATGAATCACATTTATGTCATATTGCCACGGTATACCAAGCAATAGATGAAAAACATCCATGGGAATAACATCACAGAGTATTTCATCTTTATACCCTCCTATTTTAAATTCAACTAAACATTGTTTAGTGACATTTACCTGATGTCCTTTTTGTAGCAAAAAAACTCTATATGGACTTGGATGTTCAATAGTCTCCAGCTCTAGATTTTCTACCATCTCTATAGAAACGAGATTATCTGTGATACCACTGTCCACGATGACTTTGCATGCCCATTCTTTGGTCTTGAAGCGGTCCAAAAATGTTTGTTCCTATGGACCGAACTCTCCACCTCCTTCTCTGGTGTTAAGATAACTTTTTGCATCATCAATGATCTTCCACCTTCAACATCTTCTACCTCAACATTCCTTCTCTGTACTTTGGCAATGTGAGTTTCACCACCTTCTTTCTTTTTGTCTAGACACTCATAAGATTTATGTACGACCTTTCCACATGTGAAGAATTTCACCCCTCCACCTCTTCCTCTTCCTCTACCTCTGGTACGAGGGAAAATGTTTCCATCAACATACTGACCTCTCTGTTCAGTATGTTTCCCTCTTTGTGAGCTTCCACCTCTCTCAGTTTGAGTTTGAGTTTTCTTCCACTCTTCCTTGGGTTTTTTATTTCTATCCTGGGCAACTGATTTGCCTCTGGGCTAACTTTTGCCTCGGCCTCTTTGACCTTGTTTTTGTCTTAGCTTCTCTTCATCCTTCAGAGCCATCTGATACACATCTTCCACTATTTGGATGGTCATCATGCTCATCTCATCCTAAATTTCGTATCTCATACCATTCATGTACCTAGCAACTTTTTCATCATCACTTTTGTGATGACCTGCCATGATGTATAGAATTATTCAGTATATTCCTTCACTGTCATCATCTTCTGTCTCAAATTCTGTATTCTTAAAAATAGAGTAATCTGGTAGTCCCTAGGAATAAATTTCACCTTCATCTTCGCAATCATCGTATCCCAAATCTTGATTTTCTACTTGCCTTTGCAGCGTCTGTCAGCTTGTAGCTCATCCCACCACAATGTTGCATGTCCTTTAAGTCTTGCGACAACATGTTTTAACTTTTTGTCTTCCTCGACATATTCATAGTCAAAATATGTGTCCAGATCTCTAATACAGTCTAGAAGCTCTTCATCATCCAGGTTTTCTTCATATACTGGAATATCCATTCTTATTCTAGCACCCATTCTTGAAACATCCCTAATCGGGCGTTCATTTGTTGCATCTTCTGCTGCAACTTCTTCTCCTTCATGTCCAACTTCATTTTCATTTTCAGAATCACTGAGATCCCCAACACCAGCTGCACCCCTCTACTTTATTTCCATGTCCACGACTCTGGCACGTAGGTCATGCATATCGCTTTCCATGGTTGGATTTGGCACCTGCCTGCCCCTTTCTCTTGACATATCCCTATCCTCTGGTGGATCGGGTGTTTGTCTGTCTCTTCTTATTGGCGGCATGGATGATATTTATTTCTCACTTTCCCTGTCTAAAATATACAAATAGAGTCAAGCTCTAATACCAACTGACGCAAATCTAGCGGCCCTCGAGCCGAGATCTGCTCACAGGATTGTTCTTTAATGCCTTCGAGTCAGATCGGCTCTTTCGGATTCCTTGATGGAATATCCTTTCAAATCAATCCATAGGTCCTTCGGGAAGCTCCCCTATGTGAACAACACTAGGCACAAGCCCCTTTCTCCCCAAGCAAACACAACACTATGACCAAGGGCCTAACCCAAGGTCCTCTTCGCAACCTGCAATCTCACGAGTTCGTGAGTCGAGGCTCCCAACTCTTCCTTTTAAATATCACAATACCCAAAATTCCAATACAGGTATGGCTCTTCCTCTATCTGCGCCTTCATCACGCACCCATCGACTATGCTAAGCACTAGCACTTCTCGCTACTAACCACTTCGCAAGTTTGAATGTCCAACGTTGGCACCTTTCTTTCACAAATTCCTGAGAGGCGATGCTGACTTTTCTCCTCTCATTCTCGCTACTCATGACTTCATGAGTCGAAGGGTCGAGCTCACATACTCTTGTCTTGCAAATCCCCGAGACGTGAGAAGTCAACAGAGTGTTGACTCCTTCCACTAGGTGACGTGTGTCCACCTGTCTATTTCCCGGGCCCACGTTGTGGTTCTGCCACATGTTTCCTCCATGCCTCAGCTCTCGGTAATTATTGACTTCTGCAGTTGAGACAAGGTCCTTCCAACCTCCGAACCTCCGAATACGCAAAACATGCAATGAGGCTCTGATCCAACGGTCCTCCCTTGACCCGGATCCAATGGTTGTCTTTGCTCCTCGCGAATTCACTACTCATGACTTGGAGCACCCAAACTTTGGGATTTCACCTTACAAACCTCCGATTTCGTGAGATATCTTGATGTTTACCACCTGTCCTCCTCTGATGGATGGCTACGATTCTCTCGTGACTTCGCCACTTACGAAGTGGAAGGACTTCCTTCTCTGAACCCCTCATGTTCAAATCCCTGATAGAGAGGATATCGCGGCATGTGCCCTTCCAATCGGACGACTCAGATTCTTTCTCTATTTCTAAACTTCGCACCTCGCGACCTCACGAATATTGATGCAAGGGTTTCAATTCTCCAACTCACGAAGCCCCGAAATGAGATTACACGAGTGATCCAACGGCCCCTGCTGGCTCAGATCCTACGACCCAATTTTTCCTGAGCTTGCACTTAGAAAAACACTCAACGTAACCTTCTTGCTCCTTTGCAAGATCTGACATTTCTCGGAACTTTGTGAATCCTCCATGGAGAATTCCGACCGTTCAATTCCTCCTTAACACTCCTGTGAAATGAACAAGTATGCTTTCATGAAACTTGTCCACCAATAAACCAATGTTGTTGCGCCTTATTCCAATACTTCAAGGCAATAGCTCTCTTGAGATTTTTTTCGACAACTTCGAAGATCCTATACCTCCTGATCTTGATTGAAAAATCCTCAAGTCCTTTGGCGAAAATTTATGCGCCCACTCCTTGTGGCACTTCTTCAAATACACTCCAAGTATTTGAATTATTAGACTATGTGCACTCTTTTTGCAGTAGCAGTCCTTCAATTCTTCCCTCAGGTTGCAACCTATGAGAATCTACTTGGTTTGTGCACACCTTGCACGGATCCTGTGCTTAACTTGCACTTTTGTGAGAATGAGAACAATGTTATCCCTCCTGAGCTTGCTGAGATGAACTCTGTCTTCTTTCAACGCACACCTCGCGGACAATTTCACTGCACTCCTTGCAGGAAAACTCTTGCTCAGATAGAGAAACAATTGAAACTCATTCTTTACCCTCCCCATTCCTAGTTGGCAGGGAGGAAAGATTCGGTTTTGGGTAGAGTTTGGGCAAAGCAGCAGCGAGGACAGACGGATATTGGAGAAATAGCATCAGAAAGAGGTATGTATTTTTATGATTACGCTGTGTTAGGTGGTTATCATTAAGGTGATGAATATGTTGTGTTATGTGATGGTTATCTGATTTATTTTCATGTTGTTAATAAATTTAATTTCTTCTCAATAAATTATGGTTAAATGCTGATATGTGTCAGGTGGTGAGAGGAGTGAGAGTAATGAGTGGAATGAGTGGAGGTGACATGGAGGTGGTGCAGTAACCCGATGTCATTTAAGCACGTGATTGCGGAAGTTGTTGAAGGTGTTTTGGGTCCACACCACTTTGGGGCCCGTAATCCCCCACAAGCCACCACGTATGCTTCCAACAATACCATGGTTCCAATTGCGGGACCGCTCTATAAAATTAACGTCTGGGCAGTTTACGTCCCCGCAATGAATTGTGGCCATCGATCTGATTACAATCTGTGATCATTGTGATATTTACCTATTACACAGATCAATGATGCTAGTTGATTTGAGATCAATGGTCTGTGATCACTTCAGGAGTTCAAGCTTCAGGAGTTTCAATGCATATTTCTTACCATCCTCCAGAGTGTCATACTTATGAAGTGAGGGATATGTCTCGAGATAACCTCCGTATGTGGATCGTCTAGATTCACTTCGGAATTTCAGGCTTCAGGTAATTCATCTCCTTACTTGCGCAATCCTATGAAGTTTCATATATCCAAAGAGGGAGATCTGTCGACGCGTTTCCTCGTTGGTGGATGGTCTAGATTCGCTTTAGAAGTTAGAGCTTTGGGAGTTTCAAATGTTGTGCTTGGAATTCTCCCAGAGGAAAATATCTAAAGTCAATGATTTGTCTCCACATGTCCTTGCTAATGGATGCTCAAGATTCACTTCGGAAGTTCAGGCTTCGGGAGTTTAAAATGTTGTTCTTGGAATTCTCCCAAATTAAAATCGTCAAAGTGACGTGGTGGTCTGATGTCATATGATGTCATGGTTGTTGATGTGTCATGGAAAGAAGGGTAGCACGTGTCACGTGGAAATAGGTGAATGACACAACCAAATGACACGGAATGAGTGTCACATGTCATGATTGATGAGATCCATGTGCTTCGACACTTCAAGACTTCAACTCTTTGGCTCTTCGTAACTTTGTCTCTTCGGGACTTAAAGTCTTAGGCTCTTTGAAACTTCGTCTCTTTGGGACCTCGACTCTTCAAATCTTCGGGACTTCGAATCTATAGGACTTCGGCTCTTTGGCTCTTAAGAAATTTCCTGATGTAAAGCATGAAAATATCCCTAAGTGATGATCTCGTAGAGTGATTATCCATTGCTTATCACTAATTAACTTGAGCTTAAGCCATGTTTAACATTTAATACTTTAGGAGTTCCAGAGTTTGGAAATTGAAACAATGACAAATTCGTATGCTCGAATGCTAAAGTGGTGGAGTGACTTTCCTAATGTCTTATGTTAAACCCCGCTCGATTCTGGAACCCCCTCCCCGGAATGGATGAGAGTCATTGATCTGACCAACCTTTTAGATCTTTATCGTTGAAAATTACCCTATTCATTTTGATAATTTGGGCCCAAAAATGACCACTCTGAATTGTTGCGTTTTTCCATGGGTGTTTCGTGTGCATATAAAAAGGCTTAGTCGACCTATAGTGAGCTCAATCAATGGAAAACATGATGACAAGCATTCTGAACCAAATACGACATGTATTTTATCCTTCAGGAAAAACAGAAACATGAATGCGTAATGACTCAAATAGGAAAGAAATGAATAAGAATCAAGTCACTCAAAAATGGGAAACTGACTTAACCAACGTCAAGAGAAAAAATTGATGAAGGCGTAGGGAAAAGAGAGAGGAGAGGCAGGGGTGCAGACCTAGGTTACAACATTGTTGATACTCATTGGTAAGGACATACTCTCTGACATTTGTTCAGGTTTAATGATTTGTTGTAGAAATTGACTTTTAGCTCTCGCTGACATTCTTTGTAAACCCTAATCATTTTGTCTTCGTTGAATAATTCAAAATTTACAGAAAATGTTTCTGGTATAGAGTGACTTTCAAACTGATAGACTATCTATTTTTTACAGGACTAGATACCCTTGTTTATTAACAATTATCCTTTCTGAATGGGAATATATCTCACCACACCAACCTATAAATTGAGGAAACGAGAAAGAAATCTTGACAACATATACGAACAATCAATCAAATCCGAAAACATTTTATAATAAATAGTCGTAAATGAGGAAAATACACCTTATCAAATCCTCATTTTAGAAGTGGATCCTCCACACATTGAGAGGAACACTACGATTAAGTACTTCATGTACAACAACATGCTAATTAACATGAAGAAAACATGTATTTTAATCACTATAGGATTAAATAAAAGTCACAAGGCTGAAAAAGGGTTAGGCCAAAGATGTAATTTCTTTAGTAAAACATTGAGGGAAAGTGTGAGAACACATCCTTCAAGACATCACTTATGTTAAAAACATTATTATAACTATATTTAAAATGAAAATGTGAATCCATGGTGACACTCAAAACAAGAGAAGGTTCATTTACTACAAACAAATCACTAATTCCATGTGGGAAGATCAAAACTAAATTTATATTATTACTAGCTCAAAAACAAAATTAAATGTGGTAGAGATAAGACCAAATTTGCTTAAGAATCATTTGGAAATAATGAGTTGGCAAGACCTAAAACACCCTAAGACAAAAAAGAAAAATACTCTCTTGGAATATCCAAGATATTAAAATTTTAAACTCAACTTTCAAAACATTT
>JZKD02S1685636.1:39270-63468 GCA_000966675.3 Picea glauca
TGCCCTTTATGGTTTTATGAAGAGTCATGACTATGACCTTTTACTACATGAATATTTAATTTTACTTTTATTTATTCTTTTAATGTATTTATATTATATTATTTATTTATTGTGACAAGGTGGTTTATTTGGTGTCAATAGGTTGAAAGAATAACAAATCCTAAAAGTGACATTAAAGAAAATAAATAATTATATTTAATTGGAATTGGAGGGAAAATAAAGTAAGGGTTTGATTTGGTCAAAAAGGGGAAACATAGAGAAGGTTCAAAAGGGAGAATAAATAGAGGGGTAACCCTTCACTTTGGCATTATGTTTTATGATCTCTTTTTAATGTGATCCTTTAGACAAGTTTTCATTAGGGGTTGGAAAACTCCATCCATTTCAGTTTAGTTTTGGTGGTGCAGTATCCATCCTAGCTAGACAAAGAGGAGGATTCATTTGGAGTCTTCATTTGAGTTCGTTGTGGTGTTTAGTTTCATCTTGCAGAGAGTTTGGAGGAATATCGTCTTGTGTAGGGAATTTGTGACATTTTTTTGGAGGAGGTTGTTCGCCAAATATACTGGTTCCAAGAGGGTTTCACAAAATTTGGAAAGGAGACACCTCTGTAGGTTGAGCATGGGTTGTCTCGTGAGGCCCCACTAAATGTCCAACAATCATCCTATGAGGACCTCTATGAATATAGGGTTGTTGTAGTTCATCGGATCCGGGTTGCAAGGGTTACAATGGTCGTTTACAGAGAAGATAGAGAAGTATCGAGCTCAAAAATACTTGTACATCAGAGAATTGGCATTATTCCAGGTTTCTTATTGTTTTTGTAGTAGATTTTGCAGTTTCTTGGCAACCATTATATTTGTGTGCTTATGAGTATTATGTGATTTTTATTACAACCATTAGATATGATTGTATTGTTGATATTTTTGGGAGTTTCCATCCATAATAAGATGCAACGGTTATGTTCTTTATTTCTTGTGCAATGGATGCATGCAATGTGTTTGGAAATATTCTTATTTGAGAAAATTGTTTGAAAGAAGTTAACAACGCCATTAATATAAGTATTTGGCCCTTTTACATAAGAAGAAATAATAATTTGGGATAGAAAAACCAATATATCCCCACCTATCCTATTTGGGGACATTAAAGTGGTATCAAAGTTGGTGGTTATGCCATCATGTGGCTACGTTGATGCCTAGGAGAAAGGGGCATGGAGGAAACACCTATCGAGAATCACCGGAAAGAGAAACAAGAGAAAATCAAACAGAATCAGAGCTAAAGGGAAGCTTGCGAGACAACCCTGAAGGGACTATGGTTCAAGTTTTAAAAAATCTTGTCAAGGGACATAACGAGGCATCCTAAAGATAGGAAGAGACAACAAAGTTCCAACAACAAACCTTAGAAGTGATCGCACAACTAATGGGACAACATGGGAATATGAATGGTACAGATCAAGGTGGACCCAGTGGATCCCATTGGGGTGACAGGATACACACAAAAAGTATCATTGACCATAACCTAGCTGAGAGAAGGATCCTAAGGATTCCTAGGACCTTACTACCACAATTATTGACAAGGAATCCTATAGGAGAACAAGAGAAATCTAATCAGAGGATTGATATTAACACCTCATATAGAGAGTACGATACGATAGATAAAATATATGTGAGAAATTTTCCTATAATGACTTCTGCAACCTCAAACACAAAAGTACATACATAATGAGTGGAATAGAGGAGCACAGGGCCAATAGAACTTTGACCTCATGTGTAAGGTCTGAAGGTTGACTATCCAACCCTTTGATTGGTACACCAAGAGAACGACCATAGCATGGGTACATAAGTTGGAAACCTACCTCCAACTTAACCCAATGACTGAGGAAGAAGCAATTAAGTATGCCACTATTCACTTGGAAGGAGAAGCTAATGAATGGTGGTGTTATGGGTAGGTGGAACTAGGACATGCCATCATCACTTCATATGTGAACTTCACTCAAATTTTGATGGATAGTTTTGAAAATAAGGACCCTGAGATACACTTCAGGGAGTTAGAACAACTGAGACAGATACGTACAACAACAACATACATCATCAATTTTCAAAGAATGGCATTTATGTTGATAGATATTCCTCAACAAAAGTTGGTGATTTTATTCATGGAGTATCTACTTGAACCCTTGAGAGGATGGGTGAAGGACTTTAGACCAACAACATTATAAAAGGCCATCATGAGAACTCAGGACAGGAGAAACATAGTCTCCAAGAAGGCGCCAACAAAACCATTCACCCCTCAAGGGGGTAAGAAGATGAAGTTTCCCCAAAAGGCATGGATAGGGAAGGATGGGATGGATCAGGAAACTCGACAAGAACTAAGGAGGAAGAACCTTTGCTACAATTGCAAGGAGTCATGGGAAATGGGTCATCGATGTATGGGAAAAGGTAAATTCCATTATATTGAGGTAGTTTCCAACAAGGAGGATGACAATGATAATGAGGGTATCAGATAGGATAGTGGGGATCCCTCACATGATACAGAATAGATTCCACTGAAGGATAACCACAAGGGAGTGACAATTTCCACACTCTTGAGAATCCCTAAGTATTACACCTTTAGGGTTAGAGGTATTATGTAGGTGTACAGGGTTACAACATTGGTTAGTGGTGGAGCCACCCACAATTTCATTGATGTTGCACTTGTAAACTTGCGGAGGATTTTGAGGGAATCAATGTGGTAGTAGTAGATGTGTACAACATGATGTGTTCTCACAGGATAAGGGGATTTGGTGTTACATTGGGAAACTATACGTTGATCGATGAATTTTGTGTCATATATATAGAATATACTCATGTGTTGTTAGCATTTCAGTGATTGTACTCATGAGGATGGAGTTCTATAAAAATGATTGAAAGCGATTCATTGTAAGAGGTATGTCAAAAGGTTCCCCCAAGATCGTGTCTAATGAGTGAATGAAGGCCCTTTTTAGACACAGGGACATGGCCTACGCAACAGAGAGCCTGATCACCATGGAAACTCCATCACAGGATCACCAGCATTACCCTGTAGATATCCAAGGATTACTTGGAAAGAATGAAAGAGTGTTCAATCCATTGCATGTAGTGAGACCACATAACAAAGGATTTGATCATGTCATCGATTTAGAAAAGGGGATGAAGCCCATGATAACCACCCTGTACAGGCATCCAAAGGGATTCAAGGATGAAATAGAGAATCCCATAAAGGAATTGTTAGATATGGGACATATCAGCCCTAGCTCTAGTCCTTTCACTTTTTCTATTGTGATAGTTAAGAAAAAATATGGCACTATGAGGATGTGCATAGCTTAGAGGGCTCTAAACAAGAAGATCATCAAAAAATGATACCCAATGCCCAAGATTGATGATCTGATTGAAAAGTTTCATGGGGTGGTGTACTTTTCAAAGGTTGATATGCGATCAAGATACTACCATATTCGAGTCAGAGATGAGGATATCCATAATCACTTAGGTTTCACTATGGGAAGTATGATTTTGTAGTCATTCCTTTCAGGCTGACTAACTCACTAGCTACCTCTCATTCCTTCATGAACCATATCTTCAATCCTCTACCTTTTAGTTTTAGTGGTGCAATATCCACCCTAGCTAGAAAATGAGGAGGATTCATTTGGAGTCCTCATTTGAGTTTGTTGTGGTGTTTGGTTTCATCTTGGAGATATTTTGGAGGCATATCAGCTTGCACAGGGGGTTTGTGGCATTTTTCTGGAGGAGGTCGATCATTAGATCTACCGGTGCCATGAGGGTTTCACACAACTAGGAAAGGAGACACCTCTATGGGTCCAGCACGAGTTGTATTGTGAGGCCTCACTAGCTGTCCCACAATCATCTTGCAAGGACCTCTATGAATATGGGGTTATAGTAGTTCACCATATTTGGGTTCTGAGGGTTACAGTGGTCATTTGTAGAGTATATAGGGAAGGATCGAGCCTAGAAATCCTTGGACATCAGATCATTGGCATCATTCCAGGTTTCTTATTGTTTATGTAGTACACTTTACTGTTGCTTAGAAACCATTAGATTTGTGTGCTTAGGAGTATTCTGTAGTTATTATTACAACCATTATATATGATTGTATTGTTAAGATTTTTGAGAGTTTGCATCCATAATAATATGTAATGGCTATATTCACTATTTATTTTGTAATGGATTCATGCAATCTGTTTGGAAATATTCTTATTTGAGAAAATTGTTTGAAATAAGTTAACAACACCATTAATATAAGTATTTGGCACTTTTTCCTAAGAAGAAATAACAATTTGGCACAAAAAAAAAATATATCCCCACCTATCCTTGTTTGGGACATTACAGTGGTATCAAAGTTGGTGGTTATGCCATCCTGTGACTACATTTATGCCTAGAAGAAAGGGGCATGGAGGAAATATCTCTCGAGAATCATTGGAAAGAGGAACAAGAGAAAACCAAGCAGAGTCAGAGCGAGAGGGAAGCATGGGAGACAACCTTGAAGGGACTATGCTCCAAATATTAATAGATATGGTCAAGGGATAGAATGAGGCATCCTAAAGATAGTCAGAGATAACAAGGTTCTTGCAGTAGACCCTTTAAGTACTCACATAGATAGTGAGACAACATGGGATTATGAATGGTACAGATTAAGGTGGACCTAGTGGATCACATTGGGGTTACAAGATACACACGAAGAGTAGAAATAACCATACCCTAGCTTAGAGTAGGAGCCTAGGAATTCATAGGCCCTTATTACCATATTTCTTGAAAGGGAAGACTACATGAGCACATGAGAAACATGATTAGGGGCTTGATATTAATACATCATAGAAAGAGTATGATACAATAGATGAATATATCCATAAAAAAATTTCCTATAATGACTTCTATGACCTTAAACATATGTACAGACCTAAGGAGTGGAACAGAGGAGCGTAGGGCCAATAGAAATTTGAACTCATGTTCAAGGTGGGAAGTTTGATTTTCCCTCCCTTTGATTGGTCCACCAAGAGATTAGCGAGAACATGGGTATATAAGTTGGACACCTACCTCCAACTTAACCCAATGACTCGGGAAGAATAAATTAATTATGCTACCCTTCACATTGAAGGAGAAGCTCACGAATGGTGGTATCATGGGCCGTTTGCACTAGGACATTGATCCATATGGATGTTGATGGGCTCTTACCTATTCCAACTAGCTCGTTTTGGCAGTTTTCTAGTTTTGCATTTGTTATCTAGTTTTCGGGTCCCTAACTTCTGGGGCCATTTTGAGGCCCTAAACAACATTTTTAGGACTTTTCATGGTTGAAATATAGTCAAATTCAAATTTTGAAAACAACATGTGTAGTCCTCGGACAAAACTTTCCAATGGGATATTGTGCGCCTAAAATGAAGATCATATGCAAAAGTTACGACCCCAGGAATTCGATGTACTAATTTACCCAAACGGGGCCCACATCACTTTTTTTGCTTCATCTTCTAGGGTTAGGTTTTTGGATGTCTAGGGTTTTTGAAATTCTTTTTTATTGTAAAAATGACTTCAGAGCCTCATTTTAATCAACTTCTTATGAATGAGTGCAATCGTCACATCTCTTCTCAGAGATAAGTTGCCACCATTCTAGCAATCTTGTTTTCTGCACCATTTTACAGTTTCTCTTTATTTCCTTATTAAATAGATACTGGCTTTATTATATATCTGTTATTTTGTGTTAACCATATTTTGATAATAATCTGTTTTAATTTCGTTCTTCTCATAAACTCTGGATCAGTGGTATCAGAGTGGTCTTCTTTTTGTCTTTCTTAATGCATGTCCCCAACGAGTTTAGGGTACAAAAAATTGGGTCTCGAGCTTGTTTTTGTTGAGGATAAAATCTCTCGCATGCCCAAGAGACCCCTCATGGTAGGAGAAAAGAAAGACAATGAGACATGAGATTCCTTCAAAAAAATTCTCAAAGAACCCCTCACACAACAAAGGAATGATATTCTGGATAGTTTGGCGCAAATCCTTTGGCCGCTACCAACAAGCGACACATCTTCCTGAAACGAAAGAGTCGCCCCCTTCAAGGTACAAATAAACTTTGATATTCCTATATTTGAAGGTCAGATAGATGTCGATGTTGTATAAACATAGTTGAATCTGCTAGAAATGTATTTGTTTGTCCATAACTTCTTGAATAGAGAAAATATTACTTTTTTGCTCCTCAAAGTCGTTCCCCATGTCAAGGACTAGTGGAAAACTTTTTGTGAGAAAAAGGAAATAGGGGAACCCTCATTATTTATAGTCACGATCACTTGGGATTCCTTCAGGGATTCTATTAAGGAACAATACTAGATCATGTTGGAAGTTATGGCGACCTGTACACAAAATGGACCACACTGTGGAACGAAAGAGACCACGCAGTACTTGAGTTCACAAATATCTTCCATACCTTGCACACCAAGTTGGGTATCAAATATTCTAAGCGACATCTAGTGCTCAAGTATTGTGGCGGTCTTCATAGATACATCGAGGCCGAAATGGATTTTCTGGACATCTCATCCTTGGGCGCAGCCTACCGATATGCCTTCAAAATCGAGCAAAATCTCAAACAAAAGATGCGACAATTTTGGCTTGGGAACCCCTCACAGAAAAAGTCAAAAAAGGGTGGCCCCAACCTGTAGAACAAAGGATAGAGCAAAGATGGATGACCTAAGGAAAACTAGTCACAAGCAAAGAACATCACCATAAAGAAAAATAAAGATACTTGGAAGTGGTGTGACTTCCATAAGAGCCTGTGGCATAACACTATTGATTGTTGCTCAAAGCAGTCACTGGTGGCTGAGGTAAAATCCTATAAATCAGATGTGGGTTCCGACTCTAAGTCAAAACCAGAAAAGGGGAGACAGATCATTGACACATAACCCATTGCTACCGTTGCTACCACCAAGCTCCAGCCCGGTGAACTAGATAAGCCAAAGGAAGGAGAGTGAATTTTTCATTCATAGTAGTGGGTGAAGGGTACCTCTCTGCACTTCATCATTGATAGAGGTAGTCAGAAGAACCTCATCTCAATGGAGGTTGTCAAGAAACTCTCCCAACCGACAATGATTCACCCAAAACCCTACACCATCGGATGGATCCACAAAGGAAGAGACATCTGCGCCAACTAATAATGTTGTTTGTCATCCGACATCAATCCCTTCAGAGACGACGTATTGTGAGATGTTTCTCCTCTTGAATTTTGTAATGTTATTTTGGGCCAACCATATTTATGGAAACACCATGTTGTATATGAGTCTAGGCCTCGCAGTGTTATTATTATGTTGAACAAGAAATTATTCAGGATACTCGAGGCAGTCTCACCTAGTTCTATTTCTAGCGAAAGGCGTACACCTATTGGCAATGGGCACATTTAATAGGTGTTTAGTGCTTAATAGGTTTTCTATGGACATGATTAAATATCTCTAGAATATTCATACCCGTCACAAAAAATAAATGGTTGTGATTTCAATCATTAACTTCCTAGCTATTATAAAGACATTCATTTATGTGTTCATTTTTTTACATTTACCTATTCATATTTAAAAATTACTTTAATAACCAATTGGTTTCCACTACTAAGTGATTAACAAAAATTAAAGTATTAACATGAGAAATATAAAGCATTTTAATTTACACTTTTATGCCAAGAAAGTGGGGGGAGGCATTAATTCCAACACCACCTGGTATAATTAATTACCGTGAAATACAATTTATGCCACACAAAAAGATTATTCTGCATGCCACGTTTATCCTAGCATTTCATCTCTCTTCTTGTGGGTGTTTTGTTTTACAAGTTCAAAGATAATTTTTTATAGTGAACTTCGAAGCTTTGGGTTTCCATTTAGCCAGTTTTTCACTTGGCTTTGATGTGTGATTATAAATATTTCCAGGCAGGCTACAGAAGAGGCATTTTCATGTATGTGTTAACTTTTTTGAATGTTGTTTTTAGTTTTGGTTGATTACCCATTGGGCATGCTTTTCAAATATGATCATATTTTTTTTCTATGCTTTTTTGTCATTGGTGCAGCGGATCTCTGAACATGGACATGGATGATTTCGCTATCATTTTTGTTATTGGTGTAGCGGATGATTTCACTATCGTTCTTGAAGGTGAACGCCAAGACAGGCATTAGCCTTCCACCCACAATGCTTTACAAATTTCCGGTGAGTAGGGACTCGGATATTGTCTACAAGTGAGAAATTATTGATAATACCAACTTAATAAATCACAAAAACCTCAAACTTGCATACTTTCTTACTGATCCATTGCATTTTTAGCTTCCGAAAAAACAAACTATTTTTTATATTTCTTCATGTTTAATTGCATCTTCAGCTTCCCAGATAACAAAATATTTTGTATAGTTAACACAACTCTACACTCGTTTATTTCTGTCAATATCCAATAGCTCGCCATCTATGGAGTTAAAAGCTTCTTCTAAAGAGTTTGTTACCTTTTGGACTTGTTCCTTGCCCAGGTCAATGCTATGCTCCCAATCTCTCAATAGAATATTGCCTCTGGTTTGTTCAAGGATGGTAAGCCCATGTGCGCTTGCCAAAACCCTATTATTTGTGGTGATTACTGCATCCTGAAAAGCGACCCAAGACACTTCGGCCTCCCTTTCTCTGGCAGTCAGGTTCTTGGACACCTGATTCACCAACAGATAGTTCTCCCAGATCTCTCCTATCATGGAAAGAAAATTCTGCTGTGCTGAAAAGATTTTTCTCTGAATCTCGCTGGTTCGATATTTAAATATGTCGATGTTTATTTCTCTACTCTCAGTGATTTCTGCCCGAACCTGCAACTGTTCAATCAGATTTCTCTGTTGGCTCACCTGCGCTCTACCATCTTGGACCACCAACTGTGCTTTCTCAAGCTTGGCCTTGAGCATTTCTATTTCATTTTTGTCGGCCACTCTGGCCTGTTCTATCTCCATGCTGGCCTGACCTTTGGCATTTTTTGAGGCTGTAGCCAATCTAGCCTCGAGGGTCCTGATTAGGTGATTTTTCCTTTTTAATTGGTTATTCAAAATCCCAACTGAGAATTTATTTTCCGAAGTATATGCCCCCAATGTTCCTGCGATTTCAGTGGCGAGTTGGTCACTTTTCTTATTTTTGCCATCGGTCATGATTTTATATTTTTTCGCAGTGGTCTCTCCTTCTTGATAGAACTCTCTTTTCACTACTGGCTTCCTCTTTTTATCAAAAAAGAACTCATTTGAAGGGAGTTCCTCTACTCTAATGGGCCTCAGTTCTTCATTAAATATCCATCCCTCATTGACATTTCCCTGTGCCAACTGCAAGGGTGTGATCGAGGTGATGGGCTCTCCTATTTGTTTTGTCGATTCTCTAGGAGTACCAACGGGATTCTTCTCCTTTTGCATACTCAGAGTCTCTGGTTTCTGTTCCCTTGGTGGGCCTGGATTTTTTACTTCCACCTCTGAACTCTGTTTCCTTGGTGGGTCCATAGTTTTCTCTTTTTCTTCGGGATTATTCATTGGCTCCTCTTCCTGGAGTTTTCCAAGGTTAGGAATTGCGTCCTTATAACCTTCAACATCCTTCTATTTCACCTCGGAAACACCCAAACCTCCCAACACAGCAGGAAGGCTTCTTCGTCTATGTTCCTGGAATTTTAATATAGATGTTGTGTCTTCGGGTGCTAATGATTGGATCCAAGCTAGCACTTCTTCATAAGATCTCGCCCCTCAGAAAACATCATCCGAGGGTGAATTTTCATGCTCAAATATCTTGAGCCCACAATGAGTCAAATGGTTGCTCACAACCCTCTGTGGATCATGTTTCTTAACTTCGATGGAGACCAAACTTAGGTACTCCATGGCAACAACCTCGGCTTTGGCATGCCCGAAATCTAATAAAGAATAGGAATTCAACTGAATAGGAAAAGAAGGCCATACCTTCTTTGAGTAACCCTTGAGTTCTTTTCTCACCCCTCCAATTACCATTTGGCAAGTGACCTCTCGACAAGCCATCTTGTCGGGTATGAACAAGGGCAGCACATGAGGGGGAACAGAAGCCCCAAAAACTCTGAAATATGAAAACTCTGCCTCCACATACCAATCTTCTATGCCACTCAGACCTATTGCAATGCTATCTGAGACGCGAGGTGGTGGGTGCCCAAAAATGGCGATATGCAAGGGCACCATCACCTAGTTAAAAATATCATATGTGAACTTTTCTACTTTATTCTCCCATAGTTTGTTATGATACTCGTGCACGGGTTTTTCTTGGGCTAGATTCCAAGCCCAGCTCATCAAGGGGAATGGTGTCATGGTACATACCGTGTCCATGATATATGTTGACATGAAAAATGAGGATGGTTTCCCACTTGCCTTCTGCTCCTGATACTCTGTGACCCTATTGGCCAAACTGTCTGAGAACATCTTTGCCCAATTAAATGAGCAACCTTCTACGACCCGAAACATGAGAGGCACCCACGCGATGTAGAAATGTGTTGTGTCTTCTCTCCCAAATAGTCGACATGTCATCATGGCCACATATTTATACTGTGGCTCCAAAGAAGAGATAGAATAAACACCATGATCATTTGCTCTGAATTTCGCAGAGCGTGAAACCCAATCTTTGATTAAACCAGGCATGGTTTTGTCATACTGGATGCACTCTTTCTCTTTGAATTCCTCCAAGAACTCGGCACCATATGTATATTCAGACGTCGAAGGAAGCTTGTACATGGTTTGTAGATGCTCGAGCCTAAAATTCCTGATAGTAACTCGCTGGTTGTTCATGATCGTCCTGGTGGGTAAGTCTATGTGGTCCAATGCCCACCGGATCATGTCGTAATATGGAAGCAACCGTGGCCTGGTTGCTACTCTGTGCATCCCAGACTGGACGATTATCTTGTACTTGGTGTGTAGATCATCCCTTTCGATGTCGTCGGAGTCGTCTGAGTAACCTACCAATTCTGCTTGCAACACATTTGACACAAATGACTAGTCGAGGATCGAGTTGACACTTCAGGGTGAAGTATCAGCTACATTGTCTGAGCCCTGTCTCGTGACTCTACATTCGCCTTCGCTGCTTTCCGCAGAGCCATGGCCACAGTTTGCGTTTTTTCTCTTCTTCGATAGAACTGCGTATACATGCAGAAAGTAATTGACTCAGAAACGATGAGCTCCGAATGCTATGAAAAATGGATAATGAAATGTAGCTCTCCCATATATATGGAAAATCGGTACTTTTCAAAACAAGCCTGTCAATTTGAAATTAGAAATAAACTTATGCCGTAAAAATCTGATCTTACACATAGATTTACCTTATCTTACCATTAATGTCATAAATTTTGGCGGTTTGACAGTCAGTCGGAGTATGGAGAGCAAATAGCTACCTCAGGGAGCGTGCAAGCCTCGATGGACGGGACATATCTTGCTTTATTTTAAATTATCAAAACTTAGCAACATTAATAACTTTCTCGCTTTTCGCTGCATCATGGATTTCCTTTTAACTTTTTGACTCTTCAACTCGCGAGACTACGAGAACCGATTTTGGCTTAATTAACAGTAATTGTGATTTGGGGCATTATTAATTTTATAATCAATTTATTCGCCATATCGCGATTTGGAACTTCGAAGACAAGTTCCTGGGAGATTAGTATGCCGAGTCGTGAAACTGTGAGATGGCGATAATTAAGACTCAATTAAGGGAAGGAAAATCTTAGATTAGGCGATTAATTAATCATGCTATAATTACGTCGCTACTTCGTGAGTCAGGGTTTTAAATGCCGTATCTTTCTAAAAGATAGTGCCGAGTGGCGAAGCACCGAGAACAGATTTTAACCATGGTTAGTCTTTTTTTCCTTTAATTAGTGACCAGGGTTAGCTTGAAAGAACCTCGTGTTCTCAGCTCTCGAAGCTATAAAAATAAAAATTCAAACTTAGCGAACGTCGAGGCGCGAAACCTTGACGATGTCTAATCACTGAGTTAAAAGAATTTACCCTGGTTACTGTATTGAGCGAAAATTTAAAACGACTTCACTGTTTCGTGACTCGAGAGGTGTGAATTCATGGGTTATAGCATCCGACCTACGAGATCCCGAAGTAAAACAAAGAGAGTGACATTCTTACGAAAGTCGACTTGTTTCGAAAATGGAAAAGCATTGCCACTTACGTGACAAGGTTGCAGAGTTTCAAGATCTTAGAAGGAGAAAAGAAAATCAACTTTAGATTTCAAGTATCAAAATTTGAAAATTGTGCAAGGTAAAAATAAAACAAGGGCGGCTGCAACAGGAACTATGAGTTTGTAGTCATGCCTTTCTGGATAAGTAATTCACTAGCTACCCTTTAGTCCTGCATGAACCATATTTTCAATCCTCTACCTTTTAGTTTCGGTGGTGCAATATCCATCCTAGCTAGACAAAGATGAGGACTCATTTGGAGTCCTGATTTGAGTTCATTGTGGTGTTTGGTTTCATACTGGAGATATTTTGGAGGCATATCAAATTGCATAGGGGGTTTGTGGCATTTTTCTAGAGGAGTTCGGTCATCAGATCTACTGGTGCCAAGAGGGCTTTACGCAACTGGGAAAGGAGACACCCTTGCAGGTCAAGCACTAGTTGTACTGTGAGGCCTCGCTAGACATCCTATAGTTATCCTAGAAGGACCTATGGGAATATAGGGTTATATTACTTCACCAGATTGGGTTTATGAGGGTTAAAGTGATCGTTTACAAAGAAGATAGAGAAGAATTCAGGTATGAAATCCTTGAACATCAGAGAATTGGCATCATTCCATGTCTCTTATTGTTTCTGTAGTAGATTTTGCAGTTGATTGGAAACCATTAGATTTGTGTTCTTAGTATTATTATGTGGTTTTTATTACAACCATTAGATATGATTATATTTCTAAGCTTTTTGTGATCCAGATGGAGATTGGTGGCAACCTACTCTAACTAGCTCCTCATGTCCATTTTTTTTCAGCACGTCTTTCTATACTATTTTATAATTGTGAGTTCTACACTTAAGGGGATATCTAAAGCCTCACACATTCTCCAGGTGGATATGGGTGGACTCTCTCCTAATCCAACTAGCCTATTTTGTATGTTTTCATATCAAAACCTATTGTTGTACTTTTAGGGTTGTTTTGAGGCCCTAAACATTGCCTTTTTTACTTGCCACAGTCAAATTGTAGATGAAGTCATATTATGAGGTAAAAATGTGTAGTTCTTTGAAATACCTTTTCAAAAGGCTATCACACACCTAAACAAAGGTCATATGAAAAAGTTATGACGCTAGGAAGTTGAGGTACCAAATTACACCAACTTACCCATAGGGCCCACATGACTTTTGGCGTTTCACCTTCTAGGGTTAGGTTTTTGGATTTCTAGGGTGTTTGGATTCATGAGTTGATCAAGGTAGATATCGATGGCCACCCACCTTGTCCGACTAGCTCAAAACAAATTTTTGGCAATTTTGGCAATTTACTATTTTTAGCAGTTTTTAACTTCCGGGGCCATTTTGAGGGCCTAAATGAAGTTTTTTTTTCAGAATTGAGCTCCTCATCGATATCAAAATTCTTGAATGATCCCCCAAAATTAATCTCCTTGATGATACCTTTCCAACGGGCTATCACACGCCTAAAACGGAGATAGTATGCAAAAGTTACGACCACAGGAAATTGATGTACTAACTTACCCAAACAGGGCCCACATGACTTTTGGTGCTTCATCTCCTAGGGTTAGGTTTTTTGGCACTTTTTTTTATTGTAAAAATTCCTTCGGAGCCTCATTGTAACCATCTTCTTGCAAATGAGCGCAACCGTCACATCTCTTCTCAGAGATAAGCCACCACCATTCTAGCGAGTCTTTCACTCTGTATTTTTACAGTCTATGTATATTTCTTTGATTGATAGAAATCATGTATTACTGTATATCTGTGTTTATGGTTGCATCTTTGATACATTTCTGTTATATTATTGAATATCTGCGATATCTCTGTGCATTTCTTTTTTATATCTCCGTTCTCATTTCATGCCGAAAATAATCCAGATCAGTGGTATCAAAGAAGGCTAATCTTGATCATTTTTCCAGTGCATGTCCCCGACGAGGTCCAAGTATAGCAAGTTGGGTCTTGATCTTGTCTCTCTTGAAGAAAATTGATCTCTCACACCCAAGAAACCCTCAATGGGGGAAGAAAATAAAAACGACGGAGTAGACGATCCTATCAATTTGTTGCTTGAGCAAGCTCTCACCTGACAGAGGGACGAAATGATGGACAATTTTTCCCACACCCTTAAATTCCTTCTGATAGCATCATGCACATCTCATCAAGCAACCACTTTGGAGGCACCTCTCCTTTCATGGTATAAGTTAATTTTTATATTCCTATATTTGAAGGACAGATAGATGCAGAAGCCCTAGAAAAATGGTTAACTCTGCTATAAGGTTATTTCAACATTCACAATTTTTTCGACAAAGAAAAGATCACCTTCACACTCCTTAAAGCTCTCCTTCATTTCAAACATTAGTGGGAAACTTACTGGGAGAAAAGTTCCACAGAGGAGTCGGGAATATATGGGGTTGATCCCACTTGGGATTTTTTTGTGGATGCAGTAAAGGAACAATATTACCCTGTTGGCAACTATGAGGACCAGAACATGAGATGGACCACACTACGGCAAGAGAGGGGACAAGCAATTTTGAAGTTCACCAATACCATCCATACCTTGTGCACCGATATGGGTATCAAAGACTACAAGTGACATTTGGTTCCGAAATACCATGGGGCTCTACATAGATACATCTAGACTGAAACAGATTTTTTGGACATCTCATCACTCGGTGTTGCGTATTGATATGTTGTTAAAATTAAGAAGAAATTTAAGCACCAGAGAAAACAGGAATTTGGGTCTGCAAATCCTCAACAACCGAAGTATGACAAAGATGGACTTAACAAACAGTCTCCTGAAAACCAGTCCAAGACAAAGGAAAAGAAGGGTCATGAGAAGACAAAGAAGGACACCGAAAAATGCTGTGAGTTCCACAAAATCCCCTGGTACGACACCGATGAATGTCACTCAAAATAGTCATTGGTGGCCAAGATCAAAGACAAAGAAACGAACCCTAATTTAGAATCTGATTATGAAAATAATGGTAAAGGATAGATCATTGACACAAACCTCACTGCTATTTTCGCGACTGTAGCAATTCAACAAAAAGAACGAACAGATCCTGAAGAGGGGGAGAATCTTTTTCATTCATAGATGTGGTTGAAGGGGACCCCACTGCATTTTATTGTTGATAGTGGAATCCAAAATAACCTTATCTCAGTAGAGGTTGTCAAACAGTTGGGATTGTCGACAACACCACACCCGTAGCCATACAACATCAGGTGGCTTCGCCAAGGACGAGATCTCCATGTCAGCCAACAATGTCGATTATCATACAACATCCAACCCTTCAAGGATGAGGTATTATGTGATGTTTCCCCATTGGATGTCTATGATGTTCTCTTGGGCCAACCATATATGTGGAGACGCTATGTTGTTTATGAGTCTCGACCTCGTAGTGTCATTATTAATTTGAGGGGTCATCTCTATAGAATACCAGAGGTAGTTCCAAATATTGTTCCACCTAAAAAGTGTCTCAAGGTAGTATCTCATACTGCAAAATTCAACTTCTTCACAATCTGTTGAAAAGGGGAACAAAAGGACACTGCAACCACTACAGCCTCACCCCTTGCACCTTCCATCCAATAGAAGTAGGTCAACAAGGTTGAAACAAATAGCAAGGAGCCCTTCTACACACCTTCCTGTCATGTAGCTCGACCTGTTCAATAGCCTTAGCTTCAACAGGTTCATGATAGACTTCCACAAACAAAGCAACATGACGTCTCCAACAATACAAGCATCTCACCAAGATGCAAATCTAGCAAATGATTTTCCCTCTCCCTCGGGAACTCAACACAATGGAGACCATTACTTCATAAGGAGGTAGGATTGATCTAGGTGGATATCTGATGAAGACCTATCGGCCCTTAGGGCGATATTCGCTCACAGGATCGTTCTTTAACCCCTTCAAGCCGGACCGGATCTTTCGGATTCCCTGCTGGAATCTCCTTTCAAATCGATCCAGAGGTCCTTCGGGAAGCTCCCCTATGTGAAAAACACTAGGCGTGAGCCCCTTTCTCCCCAAGCGACCACAGCGCTATGACCAAGGGCCTAACCCAAGGTCCTTTCTGTAACTCGCAATCTCCCAAGTTCGTGAGTCGAGGCTCTCGACTATTCCTTTGAAATCTCACGATACTCAAAATGTCGATATGGGTATGGTTGTTCCTCTATCAGTGCCTTCCTCACACGACCACCGGCTAGGCTATGCACTAGCACTTCTCGCTACTCACCACTTCACGAGTTTGAATGTCCAACCTTGGAAACTTTCTTTTACGAACCCCCGAGAGGCAATGTTGATTTTTCTCCTCTCATTCTCGCTACTCATGACTTCGTGAGTCGAAGGGTTGAGCTCACATACTCTTATCTCGCGAATCCCTAATATGTGAGAAGTCAATGGAGTGTTGACTCCTTCCATTAGGTGACGTGTGTCCACTTGTCTATTTCCCAGGCCCACCTTGTGGTTCTACCACATGTTTCCTCCATGCCTCGGCTCTTGTCACTTCGTGACTTATGTAATTAAGATGAGGTCCTTCCAACCTCCGAACATCCAAATACACGAAACACACAATGAGGCTCTGATCCAATGGTCCTCCCTTGACGCAGATCCAACGACTATCTTTTCTCCTTGCGACTTGGAGCACCCAAACTTTGGGCTCTCACCTTATGAACCTCTGAGTTCACGAGATCTCTTGATCTCTGCCACTTGTCCTCCTCCGATGGACAACTGCGATTCTCTCATCACTTCGCCACTCGCGAAGTTGAAGGACTTCCTTCTCTGAACCCCGATGTTTGAATCCCCGATAGAGAGGATCTCACGACATGTGCCCTTCCAATCGGACGACTAAGATTCTTTCATTATTTCATAACCTCGCACCTCAATACCTCGTGAATATTGATGCAAGGGTTTCAACTCTCCAACTCACGAAGCCCCGAAATGAGATCACACGAGTGATCCATCGTCCCCTGCTGGCTCAGATCCTACTGCCCGATTTCTCCTGAGCTTGCACTTAGAAAAACACTCACCATAGCCTACATTCTCCTTTGCAAGATCTGATGGTTCTCGTAACTTCATGAATTCTCCACAGAGAATTCCGACCGTTCAACTCCTCCTTAACACTCTTGCGAAATGAACAAGTATTCTTTCATGAAACTTGTCCACCAACAAACCAACGTTGTTGCACCTTCTTCCAATACCTCAAGGCACTATCTCTCTTGATCTTTTCTTCGACAACTTTAAAGATCCTATCCCTCCTGAGTTTGATTGAAAAATCCTCAAGTCCTTTGGGGAAAATTCCTGCACCCACTCTGTGTGACACTTCTTCAAATACACTCCAAGTATTTGAATTATTAGACTCTGTGCACTCTTTTTGTAGTAGCAGTCCTTCAATTCTTCCCTTAGGTTGCAACCTCTAAGATTCTACTCGGCCTCCGCACACCTTGCATGGCTCTTGTGCTTAACTTGCACTTCTACAAGAATGAGAACAATGTTATCCCTCCTGAGCTTGCAGAGATGAACTCTAAGTTCTATCAATGCACACCTTGTGGACAATTTCACTGCACTCCTTGCAGGAAAACTCTTCCTCAGACAGAGAAACAATTGAAACTCATTCTTTACTCTCCCTCTCTTCAGATTTCATACATTTAATATAGAATCATTCATTTGCACATCAAAGAAAATGCATAACAAAGAGTAACCAAGCATATATCAATCAGCATGTATAAACACAGAAAGCAATTGAACACCAAGAGTCTGAACTAAATATCTTTGTATTAATCTAGAACTTCTATACATGGGGTTTTACTCTACACAGCTCTCTGCTTCTTCTGTCCTATGCTCTCTTGATTGATTTTGTTGCTCATGTTACAATGATACAAGTGAGGGTGTCTATATCCATTTTTCCTCTGACTCCTAAAACTGTCTAATCTAAGAATTCAAAGCTACCTACTTACATTTACTAGCAAAAATGCCTCTTAGTTCTTTAGACGAGAGCGGGACGCTCAAGGTCTCATAACAATCTACAAGTATGCTCTTTCTTAACTATTACATTTAAGTTTGGTGTATCAAATTTCAAAACATTTCAAACAATTCATCATGTGCCAAAATGTGTTGGTCTTTTGTCCCACACTCGCTTGTTGTTGGCGATGCTCTTGCATCATACTCCCTCGCTTGAAAATTTTCATGGGCTCCTGTCCATGAGCTCTTGCACAATCTGTCCATGATTCAGGATCTCTGCTTCATTCTCCTAGCTATCATCTTCAACTAGATGTCCCTTCCACTTGACCAAGTATTCAAAATATTCCCTTCTTCTGGTCCTTTTGTTAACTCTTTTGTCCAGTATGCTTTCCATATGTGGCTTCTCTACAACTGACATCTATTTAGTCCACTGAACCTATGGTTGTTCATCACTTGTTCCTACTTCTCTCAGTTTGAGTTTGAGGTTTCTTCCACTCTTCCTTGGGTTTTTGATTTCTATCCTGGGCAACTGATTTTCCTCTGGGATGACTTCTGCCTCAGCCTCTTTGACCTTGTTTTTGGCTCAGCTTCTTTTCAGCCTTCAAAGCCATCTAATAATCATCTTCCACCATTCAGATGGGCATCATGCTCATCTCATCCTAAATTTCTTACCTCAGACCATTCATGTACCTAGAAACTTTTTCATCATCACTTTCGCGATGACCTGCCCTGATGTTCAACCGATAGAATTCTTCAGTATATTCCTTCATTGTCATCAACTTCTGTCTCAAATTTTGTATTCTTCAAAACAAATTAATCTGGTAGTCCTTGGGAATAAATTTCACCTTCATCTTCGCAATCATCCTATCCCAACTCTTGATTTTCTACTTGCCTTTGCAGCGCCTTTCAGCTTGTAGCTCATCCCACCATAATGTTGCATGTCCTTTAAGTCTTGTGACAGCATGTTTGAACTTTTTTTCTTCCTCGACATATTCATAGTCAAAATATGTGTCCAGATCTCTAATCTAGTCTAGAAGCTCTTCATCATCCAGGTTTTCTTCATATACTGGAATATCCATTCTTATTCTAGCACCCATTCTTGCAACATCCCTAATCGGGTGTTCATTTGCTGCATCTTCTACTGCAACTTCTTCTCCTTCATGTCCAACTTCATTTTCATTTTCAGAATCACTGAGATCCCCAACACCAGTTGTGCCCCTCTGCTTTATTTCCATGTCCACGACTCTGGCACGTAGGTCATGTATATCTCTTTCCATGGCTAGATTTCGCACCTGCCTACCCCTTTCTCTTGACATCTCCCTATCCTCTGGTGGATTGGGTGTTTGTCTGTCTCTTCTTCTTGGCGGCATGGATGATATTTCTTTCTCGCTTTCCCTATCTGAAATATACAAACAGAGTCAAGATCTGATACCAACTGACGCAGATCTAGTGGCCCTCGAGTCGAGATCTTCTCACAGGATTGTTCTTTAACCCCTTCAAGTAAGATCGGCTCTTTCAGATTCCTTGATGGAATATCCTTTCAAATCGATCCACATGTCCTTCGGGAAGCTCCCCTGTGCGGACAACACTAGGAATGAGCCCCTTTCTCCCCAAGAGACCATAGCACTATGACCAAGGGCCTAACCCAAGGTCATTTTTGCAACTTGCAATCTCGTGAGTTCATGAGTCGAGGGTCCCAACTCTTCCTTTTAAATCTTGCGATACCCAAAATGTCGATATGGGTATGGCTCTTCCTCTATCAGCACCTTCCTCACACAACAATCAACTAGGCTAAGCACTAGCACTTCTCGCTACTCACCACTTTGCGAGTTCTAATTTCCAACCTTGGCACCTTTCTTTCATGAATCCCCAAGAGGCGATGTTGACTTTTCTCCTCTCATTCTTGCTACTCATGACTTCGCAAGTCGAAGGGTCGATCTCACGTACTCTTATCTCACAAATCTTCGAGACGCAAGAAGTCAACGGAGTGTTGACTCCTTCCACTAGGTGACGTGTGTCTACATGTCTCTTTCCAGGTCCCACCTTATGGTTCTGCCACGTGTTTCCTCTATGCCTCGGCTCTTGACACTTCTCGACTTCTGTAGTTGAGATGGGGTCCTTCCAACCTTTGAACCTCTGAATACGTAAAACATGCCATGAGGCTCTGATCCAACAGTCCTCCCTTGACCCAAATCCAACTGCTATCTTTGCTCCTCGCGAATTCACTACTCATGACTTGGAGCACCCAAACTTTGGGCTTTCACCGTATGAATCTCCAAGTTCGTGAGATCTCTTGATCTCTACCACTTGTCCTCCTCTAATGGATGGTTGTGATTCTCTCATGACTTCACCACTTGCAAAGTGGAAGGACTTCCTTCTATGAACCTTGATGTTAGAATCCCCGATAGAGAGGATCTCGTGACACGTGCCATTCCAATCGGATGGCTCAGATTCTTTCTCTATTTCGAAACTTCGCACCTCAGGACCTCATGAATATTGATGCAAGGGTTTCAATTATCCAACTCATGAAGCCCCGAAATGAGATTACGTGAGTGATCCAACGACCCCTTCTAGCTTAGATCCTACGACCCGATTTATCCTGAGCTTGCAATTAGAAAAATGCTAAACATAACCTTCTTGCTCCTCTACAAGATCTGACAGTTCTCAGAACTTTGTGAATTCTCCATGGAGAATTCCGACCATTCAATTCCTCCGTAACAGTCCTACGAAATGAACAAGTATTCTTTCACAAAACTTGTCCACCAATAAACCAACGTTGTTGTGCCTTCTTCCAATACTTCAAGGCACTAGCTCTCTTGAGCTTTTCTTCGACAACTTCGATTATCCTATACCTCCTGAGCTAGATTGAAAAATCCTCAAGTCCTTTAGGGAAAATTTTTGCGCCCACTCCTTGTGGCACTTATGCAAATACACTCCAAGTATTTGAATTCTTAGATTATGTGCACTCTTTTTGCAGCAGCAATCCTTCAATTCTTCCCTCAGGTTGCAACCTCTGAGAATCTACTTGGCCTGCGCACACCTTGCACGGCTCATGTGCTTAACTTGCACTTCTGTGAGAATGAGAACAATGTTATCCCTCCTGAGCTTGCTGAGACAAACTCTGTCTTCTGTCAACGCACACCTTGTAGACAATTTCACTGCACTCCTTATAGGAAAGCTCTTGCTCAGATAGAGAAACAATTGAAACTCATTCTTTACTCTCCCTGTTCCTAGCTGGTGGGGAGGAAAGATTCGGTTTTGGGTAGAGTTTGGGAAAAGAAACAACGAGGATAGACAGTGATTGGAGAAATAACATCAGAAAGAGGTATGTATTTTCATGATTATGCTGTGTTAGGTGGTTATCATTAAGGTGATGAATATGTTGTGTTATGTGATGGTTATGTGATTTATTTTCATGTTGTTAATAAATTTAATTTCTGCTCAATAAATTATGGTTAAATGTTGATATGTGTGAGGTGGTGAGAGGAGTGAGAGTAATGAGTGGAATGAGTGGAGGTGACATAGAGGTGGTGCAGTAACCCGATCTCATTTAAGCACGTGATTGCAAAATTTGTTGAAGGTGTTTTGGGTCCACACCACTTTTGGGCCCGTAATCCCCCACAAGCCACCACGTATGCTTCCAACAATACCATGGTTCCAATTGCGGGACCGCTCTATAAAATTAATGTCTGGGCAGTTTACGTCCCCGCAATGAATTGTGGCCATCGATCTGATTATGATCTGTTATCATGGTGATATTTACCTGTTGCACAGATACATGATGTTGGTTGATTTGAGATCAATGGTCTATGATCACCTCAGGAGATCAAGCTTCAGGAGTTTCAATGCATATTTCTTACCATCCTCCAGAGTATCATACTTATGAAGTGAGGGATATGTCTCTAGATGGCCTCGATATCTGGATGGTCCAGATTCACTTCAGAAGTTTAGGCTTTGGGTAATTCATCTCCTTGCTTGCGCAATCCTATGAAGTGTCATATATCCAAAGAGGGATATCTATCGACGCGTGTCCTCGTTGGTGGATGGTCCAGATTCACTTCAGAAGTTCAGGCTTTGGGAGTTTCAAATGTTGTGCTTGGAATTATTCCAGAGGAAAATATCTAAAGGCAATGATCTGTCTCCACATGTCCTTGCTAATGGATTCTCAAGATTCACTTTGGAAGTTCGGGCTTTGGGAGTTTAAAATGTTGTTCTTGGAATTCTCCCGAATGAAAATCGTTAAAGTGACGTGGTGGTCTAATGTCATATGATGTCATGGTTGTTGATGTGTCATGGAAAGAAAGGTGGCACGTGTCACGTGGAAATGGGCGAATGACACAACCAAATGACCCGAAATGAGTGCCACATGTCATGACTGATGAGTGCCATGTCCTTCGGCACTTCGGGACTTCGACTCTTCGACTCTTTGGAACTTTGTCTCTTCGGGACTTCAAGTCTTCAGCTCTTCGAAACTTCGTCTCTTTGGGACTTCGACTCTTCGAATCTTCGAGACATCGAATCTCTAGGACTTTGACTCTTTGACTCTTAAGAAATTTCCTGATGTAAAGCATGAAAATCTCCCGAAGTGATGATCTCGCAGAGTGATTATCCATTTCTTATCACTAATTAACTTGAGCTTAATCCATGTTTAACATTTAATACTTCGGGAGTTCTAGAGTTCCACTATATAGAAGACAACCACAAAAATGAAGCATGTCTGAATACGAAATTGCCCGTTTGCAAACGTAACACATTGTATTTCCACACATACATGTCACCCTATTGCATCCATACGCCTTGATTAACTCCGCCTTGCAAATGTTATATTCTCTTATCACAACTTTTGTCATCCTCTCTTCAACTTCCCTACGAAGAGCAGTCTCAGATTTTTCCTCAACCTCTTCACAGCGTAATGGTAAGTGACTCAGCTTCTTTCATTTGATACAGGAAGCCTTTAAACATTTAGGGTTTTGACAGTCCAAAACTTGTACACATTTGTCTACCTCATATGGAATGTTACAAAATGGGTAATAAACCAAACCTTCAATTTTGGCTTCAACTATAGCTTCCTGAGCCTGGCGATATTCATATCTTTCAAGAACCTCATTTGGAAGAGCTCTGCTAATCTCTGACAAAGGAATTGACTCCTCGCAGCAATCAATATCCATACAAGATAGAGAGGCATGTGCTTTGAGACCTCCGTAAATGATTTCATCAATCCGCTTCCTTATACATTTAAAACAAAATAGATGCCCATTTCTACACTATACCATATTTTCAACCTGATATTCCCAATAACAACAACCACATTCGATAGACGTTGCCCCTACTCCATCCATTTCAACTGCTTCTGTCTCACACAGGCTTACCATATGAGAGATTTCTGCTCCTAAATTCTTTGGAGTGGCAATTTTTCCACCAGTTATTTCATGAAAGTCACCTGCTCCACTAATTATCGCCTTGCCCTTCTCCTTTTGGGAATTATTAAGCTGCCACTGTAAAGAAGATCTTTTTGTTTCTCCGGTCCTCCTTTTAACACCTACTCTCCTGACTCCTGAAGCTCCATCGTTTGACGAATCCAAAGCAAATAACTTTTCATCATTAGAATTATGGGTGTAGTCTGAAGAAGATGTTGAACCTGCGGCCATATTTCCCAAAATGGGTAACGAATTCTGGTATAAATGGCTTGAATTTCCACTTGCCCCTCTCGGAGATTATTACAATCAAGAATGCGAGAATAATCCTTCAACACAAATAAGGCATAAACAAAGACGAAGGATAAATAAATACAAGTCGACAGACATCTTTCAAGACGAAAACATTCGTGCGCACCCGCTAAGCGCGGAGATTTTGTACTCTCGGGTGTTTTAAGAAGTCGGTGAGGAAGTTTTGTTTCCGTCTTTTATTCTCGTTAAAGTGTAACCTTGGGTTACGGGCAATAGGGGGTTTATGAAAATTATTTTGGGGTGGTTCAAACATTTTTATTGGTTAGGGTTGAAGTATTAATGAGGATATGAGACATAACAGTGGGGAGCCATCGCATGCTGCAGAACATATGCCATTGCAGGATAAGCCCAAG
>JZKD02S1685636.1:94134-115733 GCA_000966675.3 Picea glauca
AATCCTTATAAGCAATCCTTGCGTTAGATTTTGAATGTTACGTTATAAAGAATTTTTATAATTGAAGTTTTGTGTAGTTCTAAATATGAAGTTTTAAAATTTTAATTTATTATTTGTCTTTCTTTTTATATTGATAAACTAATTTTTTTATGAAAAAAAAAATTATTATTATTAAATATATATATTCGAGGTTCGTGACACTAATACACTTTGAGTGGTCGATTTCTTTGTACCTTTTAAAATCACTAATTTAGTTCTTCATAATACGCAACTGGGAAAGGAGACACCCCTGCAGGTCAAGCACTAGTTGTACTGTGAGGCCTTGCTAGACATCCTACAGTTATCCTGCAAGGACCTACGGGAATATAGGGTTGTATTACTTCACCATATTGGGTTTATGAGGGTTAAAGTGATCGTTTACAAAGCAGATAGAGAAGAATTCTGGTCAGAAAGCCATGGACATTAGAGAATTGGCATCATTCCAGGTTTCTTATTGTTTTTGTAGTAGATTTTGCAGTTGATTGGAAACCATTAGATTTGTGTTATTAGTATTATTATGTGGTTTTTATTATAACCATTAGATATGATTATATTTCTGAGCTTTTTGTGATCCAGATGGAGAATGGTGGCCACCTACTCTAACTAGCTCCTCATGTCCATTTTTTTTCAGCACGTCTTTCTGTATTGTTTTATAATTGTGAGTTCTACACTTAAGGGGATATCTAAAGCCTCACACATTCTCCAAGTGTACATGGGTGGCCTCTTGCCTAATCCAACTGGCCTATTTTGTATGTTTTCATATCAAAACCTATTGTTGTACTTTTAGGGTTGTTTTGAGGCCCTAAACATTGTTTTTTTTACTCGCCACAGTCAAATTGTAGATGGAGTCGTATTATGAGGTAAAAATGTGTAGTTCTCTGAAAGAACTTTTCAACAGGATATCATGCACCTAAACGGAGGTCGTATGAAAAAGTTATGACCATCGGAAGTTGAGGTACCAAATTACACCAACTTACCCATAGGGCCCACATGACTTTTGGCGTTTCACCTTCTAGGGTTAGGTTTTTGGATTTATAGGGTTTTTGGATTCATGAGTTGATCAAGGTATATATCGGTGGTCACCCACCTTGTCTGACTAGCTCAAAACAATTTTCTGGCAATTTTGGCAATTTACTATTTTTAGCAGTTTTTAACTTCCGGGGCCATTTTGAGGGCCTAAATGAAGTTTTTTTTTTTTGGAATTGAGATCCCAAAACTTATCCAAATGCTTTAAATATCCCCCAAAATTAATCTCCTCGATGATACCTTTCCAACGGGATATCACACACCTAAAACGGAGATAGTATGCAAAAGTTACGACCCTGGGAAATTGATGTACTAACTTACCCAAACAGGGCCCACATGCCTTTTGGTGCTTCATCTCCTAGGGTTAGATTTTTGGATGTCTAGGGTTTTTGGCACTCTTTTTTATTGTAAAAATTCCTTCAGAGCCTCATTGTAACCAACTTCTTGCAAATGAGCACAACCGTCACATCTCTTCTCAGAGATAAGTCGCCACCATTCTAGCGAGTCTTTCACTCTGTATTTTTACAGTCTATGTATATTTCTTTGATTGATAGAAATCATGCATTACTGTATATCTGTGTTTATGGTTGCATCTCTGATACATTTCTGTTATATTATTGAATATCTTTGATATCTCTGTGCATTTCTTTTTTATATCCCCATTCTCATTTCGTGCCAAAAATAATCCAAATCAGTGGTATCAAAGAAGGCTACTCTTGATCGTTTTTCCAGTGCATGTCCCCGACGAGGTCCGAGTATAGAAAGTTGGGTCTTGATCTTGTCTCTCTTGAAGACAATATCTCTCGCACACCCAAGAAACACTCAATGGGGGGAGAAAATAAAAACGATGGAGCAGACGATCCTATCAATCTGTTGCTTGAGAAAGCTCTCACCTGACAGAGGGATGAAATGATGGACAATTTTTCCCACATCCTTAAATGCCTTCTAATAGCATCATGCACATCTCATCAAGAGGCCACTTTGGAGGCACCTCTCCTTTCAAGGTATAATTTAATTTTTATATTCCTGTATTTGAAGGACAGATAGATGCAGAAGCCCTAGAAAAATGGTTAACTCTGCTAGAAGGTTATTTCTCTATTCACGATTTTTCCAACAAAGAAAAGATCACCTTCACACTCCTTAAAGCTCTCCCTCATTTCAAACATTGGTGGGAAACTTACTGGGAGAAAATTTCCACAGAGGAGTCGGGAATATATGGGGTTGATCCCACTTGGGATTTTTTTGTGGATGCGGTAAAGGAACTATTAGGACCAGTACATGAGATGGACCACACTGCGGCAAGAGAGGGGACAAGCAGTTCTGAAGTTAACCAATACCATCGATACCTTGTGCACCAAGCTGGGTATCAAAGACTATGAGTGACATTTGGTTCCAAAATACCGTGGGGCTCTACACAGATACATCCAGACTGAAACGGATTTTTTGTACATCTCATCACTCGGTGTTGCGTATCGATATGCTGTTAAAATTAAACAGAAATTTAAACACCAGAGAAAATAAGAATTTGGGTCTACAAATCCGCAAGAACGAGAGTATGACAAAGATGGACCTAACAAACAGTCTCTTGAAAACCAGTCCAAGACAAAGGAAAAGAAGGGTCAGGAGAAGACAAAGAAGGACACTGAAAAATGCTACGAGTTCCATAAAATCCCCTGGTACGACACCGATGAATGTCACTCAAAATTGTCATTGGTGGCCAAGATCAAAGACAAAGAGCCGAACCCTAATTTAGAATCTGATTATGAAAATAATGGTAAAGGATAGATCATTGACACAAACCCCACTGCTATTGTCACGACTATAGCAATTCAACCAAAAGAACCAACAGATCTTGAAGAGGGGGAGAACCTTTTTCATTCATAGATGTGGTTGAAGGGAACCCCACTACATTTTATTGTTGATAGCAGAATCCAGAATAACCTCATCTCAGCAGAGGTCATCAAACAGTTGGGATTGTCGATAACACCACACCCGCAGCCATACAACATCTGGTGGCTTCGCCAAGGATGAGATCTCCATGTTAGCCAACAATCTCGGTTATCATACAACATCCGACCCTTCAAGGATGAGGTATTATGTGATGTTGCCCCACTGGATGTCTGTGATGTTCTCTTGGTCCAACCATATATGTGGAGACACTATGTTTTTTATGAGTCTCGACCTCGTAGTGTCATTATTACTTTGGGGGGTCATCTCTATAGAATACCAGAGGTAGTTCCAAATATTGTTCCACCTAAAAAGTGTCTCAAGGTAGTATCTCATACTGCAAAATTCATCTTCTTCACAATCTGTTCAAAAGGGGAACAAAAGGACACTGCAACCACTAAAGCCTCACCCCCTGCACCTTCCATCCAACAGAAGTAGGTCAACAAGGTTGAAACAAATAATAAGGAGCCCTTCTACACACCTTCATGTCATGTAGCTTGACCTGTTGAATAGCCTCAGCTTCAACAGGTTCATGACAGACTTCCACAAACTAAGCAACGTGACGTCTCCAACAATACAAGCATCTCACCTAGATGCAGATCTAGCAAATGATTTTCCCTCTGCCCCGGGAAATCAACCCAATGGAGACCATTACTTCATAAGGAGGGAGGATTGATCTAGGTGGATATCTGATGCATACCTATCTGCCCTCAGGCCGAGATCCACTCACAGGATCATTCTTTAGCCCCTTCGAGCCGGATCAACTCTTTCGGATTCCCTACTGGAATCTCCTTTCAAATCGATCCACAGGTCCTTCGGGAAGCTCCCCTATGCAAACAACACTAGGCATGAGCCCCTTTCTCCCCAGGCGACCAGAATGCTATGACCAAGGGCCTAACCCAAGTTCCTTTTTGTAACTTTCAATCTTCTGAGTTCGTGAGTCAAGGCTCCCAACTCTTCCTTTTAAATCTCACGATACCCAAAATGTCGATATGGGTATGGTTGTTCCTCTATCAATGCCTTCCTCACATGACCACTGGCTAGGCTAAGCACTAGCACTTCTCACTACTCACCACTTCATGAGTTCGAATGTCTAACCTTGGCAACATTCTTTGACGAACCCCCGAGAGGAAATGTTGACTTTTCTCCTCTTGTTCTCGCTACTCGTGACTTCACGAGTCGAAGGGTTGAGCTCACATACTCTTACCTTGCAAATCCCCAAGATGTGATAAGTCAATGGAGTGTTGACTCCTTCCACTAGGTGATGTGTGTCCGCCTGTCTATTTCTCAGGCCCACCTTGTGGTTCTACAATGAGGCTTTGATCCAATGGTCCTCCCTTGACCCAGATCCAACGACTGTCTTTGCTCCTCGTGACTTCGTTACTCGCGACTTGGAGCACCCAAACTTTGGGCTCTCACCTTACGAACCTTTGAGTTCATGAGATCTCTTGATCTTTTCCACCTTTCCTCCTCCAATGGATGACTGCGATTCTCTCATGACTTCGCCACTCTCGAAGTTGAAGGACTTCCTTCTCTAAACCTTGATGTTCGAATCCCCGATAGAGAGGATCTCATGACATGTGCCCTTCTAATTGGATGACTCAGATTCTTTCGCTCTTTCATAACTTCGCACCTCACGACCTCGCAAATCTTGATGCAATGGTTTCAATTCTCCAACTCACGAAGCCCCGAAATGAGATTACATGAGTGATCCAATGTCCCCTGTTGGCTGAGATCCTTCTGCCTGATTTCTCCTGAGCTTGCACTTAGAAAAACACTCACCATAGCCTTCTTTCTCCTCTGCAAGATCTAACGTTTCTTGTAACTTCATGAATTCTCCATGGAGAATTCCAACTGTTCAATTCCTCCTTAAAACTCTTGCAAAATAAACAAGTATGCTTTCACGAAACTTGTCCACCAAAAAACCAACATTGTTGCACCTTCTTCCAATACTTCAAGGAACTATCTCTCTTGAGATTTTCTTCGACAACTTTGAAGATCCTATTCCTCCTGAGCTGGATTGAAAAATCCTCAAGTCCTTTGGTGAAAATTCTTGCACCCACTCTGTGTGACACTTCTTCAAATACACTCGCAGTATTTGAATTCTTAGACTTTGTGCACTCTTTTTGCAGCAGCAGTCCTTCAATTCTTCCCTCAAGTTGCAACCTCAGAGATTCTACTTGGCCTACGCACACCTTGCATGGCTCCTATGCTTAACTTGCACTTCTACGAGAATGAGAACAATATTATCTCTCCTGAGCTTGCAGATATGAACTCTAAGTTCTATCAATGCACACCTTGTGGACAATTTCACTACACTCCTTGCAGGAAAACTCTTGCTCAGACAGAGAAACAATTGAAACTCATTCTTTACTCTCCCTCTCTTAAGATTTCAGACATTTAATATAAAATCATTCATTTTCACATCAAATCAAATGCATAACAAAGAGTAACCAAGCATATATCAATCAGCATGTACAAACACGTAGAGAAATTGAACACCATGAGTCTGAACTAAAGATATTTGTATTAATCTAGAACTTCTGTACATGGAATTTTACTCTACACAGCTCTCTTCTTCTATTCTCCTATGCTCTCTTGATTGATTTTGTTTCTCATGTTACAATGATACAAGTGAGGGTGTCTATATATGTTTTCCCTCCGACTCCTAAAATTGTCTAATCTAAGAATTCAAAGCTACCTAGTTACATTTACTAGAAAAAATGCCTCTTATTTCTTCAGACGAGAGCGGGACGCTCAAGGTCTCATAACAATATACAAGTATGCTCTTTCTTAACTATTACATTTAAGTTTGGCATATCAAATTTCAAAACATTTCAAAAAATTCATCATGTGCCAAAATGTGTTGGTGTTTTGTCCCACGCTCGCTTGTTGTTGGCGATGCTCCTTCATCATACTCCCTCGCTTGAAAATTTTCATGGGCTCCTNTCTAGCAAATGATTTTCCCTCTCCCCTGAGAACTCAACGCAATGGAGACCATTACTTCATAAGGAGGGAGGATTGATCTAGGTGGATATCTGATGCAGACCTATCAGCCCTCAGGCCAAGATCCGCTCACAGGATCGTTCTTTAACCCCTTCGAGCTAGATTAGCTCTTTCGGATTCCCTGCTGGAATCTCCTTTCAAATCGATCCACGGGTCCTTCGAAAAGCTCTCCTATGTGAACAACACTAGGAATGAGCCCCTTTCTTCTGAAGAGACCACAACGCTATGACCAAGGGCCTAACCCAAGGTCCTTTTTGTAACTCACAATACCCTGAGTTCATGAGTCGAAGCTCCCGACTCTTCCTTTTAAATCTCACGATACCCGAAATTTCGATATGGGTATGGCTCTTCCTCTATCAGCGCCTTCCTCACATGACCACCGGCTAGGCTAAGCACCAGCACTTCTCGCTACTCACCACTTCACGAGTTCGAATGTCCAACCTTGGAAAATTTCTTTTACAAACCCCCGAGAATCAATGTTGACTTTTCTCCTCTCTTTCTCACTACTCGTGACTATGCGAGTCGAAGGGTTGAGCTCACATACTCTTATCTCGCGAATTCCCAAGATGTGAGAAGTCAATGGAGTGTTGACTCCTTCCACTAGGTGACATGTGTCCACCTATCTATTTCCCGGGCCCACCTTGTGGTTCTGCCACATGTTTCCTCCATGCCTCGGCTCTCGGCACTTTGTGACTTTTGTAATTAAGACGAGGTCCTTCCAACCTCCGAACATCCAAATACGTGAAACGCACAATGAGGCTCTGATCCAATGGTCCTCCCTTGACCCAGATCTAATGACTATCTTTTCTCCTCGTGACTTTGTTACTCGCGACTTGGAGCACCAAAACTTTGGGCTCTCACCTTATGAACCTATGACTTCACGAGATCTCCTGATCTCTGCCACCTGTCCTCCTCCAATGGACGGTTGTAATTCTCTCATGACTTCGCCACTCGCAAAGTTGAAGGACTTCCTTCTCTGAACCCCGATGTTCGAATCCCCAATAGAGAGGATCTCGCGACATCTGCCCTTCCAATCGGATGACTCAGATTATTTCACTATTTCATAACTTCACACCTCATGACCTCACGAATCTTGATGCAAGGGTTTCAATTCTTCAACTCACGAAGCCCCGAAATGAGATTACACGAGTGATCCAACATCCCTTGCTGACTGAGATCCTACTGCCCGATTTCTCCTCAGATTGCACTTAGAAAAACACTCACCGTAGCCTTCTTTCTACTCTGCAAGATCTAACGGTTCTCGTATCTTCATGAATTCTCCATGGAGAATTCCGAGCGTTCAATTTCTCCTTAACACTCTTGCGAAATGAACAAGTATGCTTTCACGAAACTTGTCCACCAACAAACCAACGTTGTTGCACCTTCTTCCAATACTTCAAGGCACTATCTCTCTTGAGATTTTCTTCGACAACTTTGAAGATCCTATCCCTCTTGAGCTTGATTGAAAAATACTCAAGTCCTTTGGGGAAAATTCCTGCACCCACTCCTTGTGACACTTCTTCAAATACACTCCAAGTATTTGAATTCTTAGACTCAGTGCACTCTTTTTGCAGCAACAGTCCTTCAATTCTTTCCTCGAGTTGCAACCTCTGAGATTCTACTCGTCCTGCACACACCTTGCATGGCTCCTGTGCTTAAATTTCACTTCTATGAGAATGAGAACAATGCTATCCCTCCTAAGATTGCAAAGACGAACTCTGAGTTCTATCAATGCACACCTTGTGGACAATTTCACTGCACTCCTTGCAGGAAAACTCTTGCTCAAATAGAGAAACAATTGAAACTCATTCTTTACTCTCCCTCTCTTCAGATTTCAGACATTTAATATAAAATCATTCATTTTTCAAATCAAAGCAAATGCATAACAAAGAGTAACCAAGAATATATCAATCAACATGTACAAACACAGAAAGCAATTGAACACCATGAGTCTGAACTAAAGATCTTTGTATTAATCTAAAACTTCTGTACATGGGGTTTTACTCTACATAGCTCTCTTCTTCTTCTCTCCTATGCTCTCTTGATTGATTTTGTTTCTCATGTTACAATGATACAAGTGAGGGTGTCTATATCCATTTTCCCTCCGACTCCTAAAACTATCTAATCTAAGAATTCAAAGCTACCTACTTACATTTACTAGAAAAAATGCCTCTTAGTTCTTCAGACGAGAGCGGGATGCTCAAGGTCTCATAACAATCTACAAGTATTCTCTTTCTTAACTATTACATTTAAGTTTGGTGTATCAAATTTCAAAAAATTTCAAACAATTCATCATGTGCCAAAATGTGTTGGTGTTTTGTCCCACGCTCGCTTGTTGTTGGCGATGCTCCTGCATCATACTCCCTCGCTTGAAAATTTTCATAGGCTCCTGTCCATGAGCTCTTGTACAGTATTTCCATGATTCTGGATCTCTGCTTCATTCTGCCAGCTATCATCTTCAAATGGATGTCCCTTCCACTTGACCAAGTATTCAAAATATTCCCTTCTTCTGGTCCTTTTGCTAACTCTTTTGTCCAGTATGCTTTCCATCTGTGGCTTCTCTACAACTGACATCTATTTAGTCCACTGAACCTCTAGTTGTTCATCACTTGTTCCTGCTTCCTCATCTGTTTATGGGTACAAATCTGAGACATTGAATATCGGAGAAATTCCGATCCCATCGGGTAATTCAATATCATAAGCATTTGCCCCAAATTTCTTCAAGACCTTACATGGTCTGATCCTCTTCATCTTCATTTTGTTATATGTCCCCTTCGGGAATATTTCCTTTCTCAGATGTGGTAGAATCAAATCACTAACCTCAAATTGAAGTTGTCTCCTGTGTTGATCTACTCTGCGCTTATACTCTTGGTTCAAGTTCTACAATCGCTCCTTCACCTGGCTGTGAAGTTTCTTCATTGCTTCGGCAAAGTCTTCTACACTAGAACTTCTTATCTCACCTGGTTTTGAATCCCTCAATTCAAATACTCCTCTTGGTTGCATCCTGTAAACAATCTGGAATGGACTCTGCCATTTTCTTCTGTTTAATGAATCATTGTAAGCAAATTCTGCATGTGGCAGAATGTTGTCCCACTGACTGTGGTGTTCTATCACCAAGCTCCTCATAAAGTCTCCCAAACTTTTATTCACAACTTATGTCTATCCATCTGTCTGAGGATGATAAGATCAATTGAACGACAAGTTCATTCCTAGATTTTTCCATGAGGTTCTCCAGAAGTGTCGCATGAACTTGGTGTCTCGATCCGAAGCTATGCTCCTTGGTAAGCCGTGAAGTCGAATGACTTCTTTGAAAAACATATTCGCAATGTGAGTTGCGTCACTGGTTTTCTGATACGGTATGAAATGTGCCATCTTAGAAAATCTATCCAACACTACAAAGATCAATTCAAACCCTCTTTGTGTTCTCAACAGCCCCAATATGAAGTCCATGCTTACTGCATCCCATGACCTATTAGGTATGGGTAACGATTGATAAAATCTTGCCTTCTGCCTCTTTCCTTTTGAATGTTGACAAATTGTACATCTTTCTACGAATATTTTGACGTTTGCTCTCATTTCTGGCCAAAAATATGACTCGTTTAGCTTTGAGAACGTCTTTTTATGACCGAAATGTTCGGCCAATCCTCCACTGTGTTTCTCCTTCAGCAAATTCTCCCTCATGGACCATTTTGGAATACAAAGTTGATTACCCTTAAACAATAATCCTTCTTGGATCATGTATTCTGTCCACTAGCTTCTATCCCTGAGAATTGGATTCTCAGCTGCTTCATATGCCACCTTAAAATATACATCATTCATGTACATGTCACTGAGATCTTCAAAACCCAGTGTTTTGACTCTGAACTACTACAACAACAAACATTTCCTACAAAAAGCAACAAAAACTTTGTTAGAAGTTCCATAAATATGCTTTATTACAAAAGTAAAGTTCTGCATGTATTCAACCCATTTAACATGTCTTTGATTCAAATTCTCCTATTGAGTCACAAATTGCAAAGCATGATTGTCACTGTATAAGACAAACTCCTTAGGGATTAAGTGATGCCTCCATTTCTTTAATTCCTGGATAATAGCATAGAACTCCTTGTCATACGTGGAGTATTTCACTTTATGTTCATTCACCTTCTCGCTGAAGTATGCTATTGGCCTGTCTTCTTGGCTCAAGACCGCCCCGATTGCAAATCCACTTGCATCACATTTTACTTGAAATGTATTTTTAAAATCTGACAACACCAAAATTGGTTGTTCCGTGATTTTACTTTTTAACAAATTGAAGCTTTTCTCAGGCTCTTCTGTCCATTGAAAAGACTTGTGTCTCTTCTTCACTGTGCCTGTCATCGGTGCAGTAATTCCACTGAAATTCCTAATGAACTTCTGGTAGAAACTAGCCAATCCATGAAAACTTTGAACTTCAAAGATATTCTTTGGCGATGGCCAATTCTTAATTACCTCCACCTTATCTGGATCCATCCTCAACTTATCTACAGAAATAATAAACCCCAAATAAATGAGCTCTATCTTCATGAATGAGGATTTCTTCATATTTACCAAAAGCTTCTCTTGTTGTAGCCTATTCATCACTATAGCCAAATGTTTCAGATGCTTTGCCTCTGTTTTACTGAAAATCAATATGTCATCAAGATACACAATGACAAATTTTTCGATGATATCCTTCATGACTTCATTCATCAACCTCATGAAGTTACCTGGTGCGTTCGTTAAGACAAATGGAATAACAAGACATTCATACAACCCTTCATTAGTCTTGAACGTTGTCTTCCATTCATCTCCTTCACTCATACGAATCTGATGATATCCACTTTTCAAATCAATCTTCGAAAAAAATTTCACCCCACTCAAGAAATCCATCAAATCATCCATCCTTGGTAATGGAAATCTGTACCTGATGGTTATCTTGTTGATTTCTCTCGAGTCAGTACACATCCTCCAGCCTCCGTCTTTCTTTGGACTGAGCACTATCGGAACAGCACATGGAATCAAGCTTTCTCTAACCAACCCTTTTTCCATTAAATCCTAGACCCGTCTTTTGACTTCTTCATTCTCCTGCAGTGTCAATCTATACACTGCTTTGTTTGGTAACCTAGCTTTAGGTATGAGATCAATATGATGACTTACACTTCTGATCGATGGAAACGAATGAGGTAGTTCATCCACTACAATGTCAGCAAACTCTTCCAATAGTTTCTAAACCTCTTCCGGTAAATCATCTACCCTTGTACTGGTTAAAATAATTTTAGGCTTCCCGACCACAATGAATTGTGGTTCCTCCTTCTTCTTAACCTCTGTAAGAAGTTCCTTCCCACTCATGAGAAGTACAATGTTTCTTAATTTAGGTTTTACTTCTTTATCTTTGATTGGAAGCAACATGTGAGTTCTCCCATTCTTCTCTAGGGTGTATGTGTTCTTCCTCCCATCATGAATCACATTTATGTCATATTTCCACGATCTACCCAGTAATAGATGACAAACATCCATGGGAATAACATCACAGATTATTTCAGCTTTCTATCCTCCTATATTAAATTCAACTAAACATTGTTTAGTGGGATTTACCTGATGTTCAATAGTATCCATCTCTATCTTTTCTACCATCTCTATAGAAACGATATTATCTCTGCTACCACTGTCCACGATGACTTTGCATGCCCAGTATTTGGTCTTGCAAGCGGTCCAAAAAAGTCTATTCCTCTGGACCGAACTCTCCACCTCCTTCTCTGGTGTTAAGATAAATTTTTGCATCATCAACGATCTTCCATCTTCAACATCTTCTACCTCAACATTCCTTCTCTGTGCTTCAGCAATATGAGTTTCACCACCTTCTTTCTTTTTGTCTGGACACTCATAAGATTTATGTCCGACCTTTCCACATGTGAAGCATTTCACCATTGCACCTCTTCCTCTTCATCTACCTTTGGTATGCGGGAAAATGTTTCCATCAGCATACTGACCTCTCTGTTCAGTATGCTTCCCTCTTTGTGAGCTTCCACCTCTCTCCGTTTGAGTTTGATATTTCTTCCACTCTTCCTTGGGTTTTTGATTTTTATCATGGGCAACCGATTTGCCTCTAGGCTGACTTCTGCCTCAACCTCTTTGACCTTGTTTTTGGCTTAGCTTCTCTTCATCCTTCAGAGCCATCTGATAAGCATCTTCCACCGTTCATATGGTCATCATGTTCATCTCATCCTGAATGTCGTATCTCAGACCATTCATGTACCTAGCAACTTTTTCATCATCACTTTCGTGATGACCTGCCTTGATGTTCAACCTATAGAATTCATTAGTATATTCCTTCAATGTCATCTGCTTCTGTCTCAAATTTTTTATTCTTCAAAATAGAGTAATCTGGTAGTCCCTGGGAATAAATTTCACCTTCATCTTTGTAGTCATCCTATCCCAACTCTTGATTTTATACTTGCCTTTGCATCATCTGTCATCTTGTAGCTCATCCCACCACAATGTTGCATGTCCTTTAAGTCTTGTGATAGCATGTTTGAACTTTTTTTCTTCCTCAACATATTCATAGTCAAAATATGTGTCCAGACCTCTAATCTAGTCTAGAAGCTCTTCATCATCCAGGTTTTCTTCATATACTGGAATATCCATTCTTATTCTAGCACCCATTCTTGCAATGTCCCTAATTGGGCATTCATTTGCTGCATCTTCTGCTGCAACTTCTTCTCCTTCATGTCCAACTTCATTTTCATTTTCAGAATCATTTTGATCCCCAACACTAGTTGTGCCCCTCTTCTTTATTTCCATGTCCATGAATCTGGCACGTAGGTCATGTATATCTCTTTCCATGGCTGGATTTGGCACCTGCCTACTTCTTTCTCTTGATATCTCCCTATCCTCTGGTGGATTGGGTGTTTTTCTGTCTCTTCTTCTTGGCAGCATGGATGATATTTCTTTCTCGCTATCCCTATATGAAATATATAAATAGAGTCAAGCTCTGATACCAACTGATGCAGATCTAGCGGCCCTCGGGCCGAGATCCGCTCACAGGATTGTTCTTTAACCCCTTCGAGTCAGATCGACTCTTTTGGATTCCTTGATGGAATATCCTTTCAAATCAATCCACAGGTCCTTCAGGAAGCCCCCCTGTGGGGACAACACTAGGCATGAGCCCCTTTCTCCCCAAGCGACCACAACAATATGACCAAGGGCCTAACCCAAGGTCATTTTCACAACTTGCAATCTTGCGAGTTCGTGAGTCGAGGCTCCCAAATCTTCCTTTTAAATCTTGCGATTCTTGAAATGCCGATACGGGTATGGCTCTTCCTCTATCAGCGCCTTCCTCATGAAACCATCGACTAGGCTAAGCAGTAGCACTTCTCGCTACTCACTACTTCGTGAGTTCGAATGTCCAACCTTGGCACCTTTCTTTCACGAATCCCCAAGAGGTGATGTTGACTTTTCTCCTCTCATTCTTGCTACTCATGACTTCGCGAGTCGAAGGGTCGAGCTCATGTACTCTTATCTTGCAAATCTCCAATATCCGAGAAGTCAACGGAGTGCTGACTCCTTCCACTAGGTGACGTGTGTCCGCCTATCTATTTCTCGGCCCCACCTTGTGGTTCTGCCACGTGTTTCCTCTATGCCTCAGCTGTTGGCACTTCTTGAATTTTTCAGTTGAGACGAGGTCCTTCCAACCTTGGAACCTCCGAATACGCAAAACATGCGATAAGGCTCTGATCCAATGGTCCTCCCTTGACTTGGATCCAACGACTGTCTTTTCTCCTCGTGAATTCACTACTCGTGACTTGGAGCACCCAAACTTTGGGCTTTCACCTTACGAACCTTTGATTTTGTGAGATCTCTTGATCTCTACCACTTGTCCTCCTCTGATGGATGGCTAGGATTCTCTCGTGATGTAGCTGTGGAGGTACAACCATATTTGTAAGTTGATCACTGAGTTTGTTGAATTCTAGTGGAGGAAAATGGTTCTCCTCTGTGGGTGGTTGTCGTGTTTGCCTTTTGAGGGGAGGTCTGATTACCATATGAAGCGACTCAGATTTATTGTCTACCAATTCCATCAATGATTCCTCTCTAGTAGCAAGAGCCTCATTATCTTCTATCTCATTCTCTACCAAACTACACTTGTTGCATATTTGACAGGGCTTCCCTGGTTCTCCACTATATAGAAGACAACCACAAACATGAAGCATGTCTGATATTCATATCTTTCAATATCTTCCTGAGCCTGGCGATATTCATAGAAGACAAACTATAGCTTCCTGATTTCATCCTGTAAACAATATGGAATGGAATCTGCCCCGTGCTTCTGTTTAATGAGTCATTGTAAGAAAATTCTTCCTGCGGCAGAATGTTGTCCCACTGACTGTGGTGTTCTGTCACCAATGTCCTCAGCAAGTCTCCCAAACTTCTATTCACAACTTATGTCTGTCCATCTGTCTGAGGATGATAAGATGAACTGAATGACAAGTTCATTCCTAGATTTTTCCATAAGGTTCTCTAGAAGTGTCCCATGAACTTGGTGTCTCGATCCGAAACAATGCTCCTTGGTAAGCCGTGAAGTCGAATGAATTCTTTGAAAAAAAGATTCACAATGTGAGTTGCGTCACTTGTCTTCTGATACGGTATGAAATGTGCCATATTAGAAAATCTATCCAACACTACAATGATCGATTCAAACCCTCTTTGTGTTCTCAACAGCCCCAATATGAAGTCCATGCTTACTGCATCCCATGACCTATTAGGTATGGGTAACGGTTGATAAAAGCCTACATTCTGCCTCTTTCCTTTTGAATGTTGAAAAATTCTACATCTTTCTACGAATCTTTTGACATCTGCTCTCATTCCTGGAAAAAAATATGACTCGTTTATCTTTGAGAACGTTTTTTCATGACCGAAATGTTCGATCAATCCTCCACTGTGTTTCTCCTTCAACAAATTCTCCCTCATGGAGCATTTTGGAATACAAAGTTGATTACCCTTAAACAATAATCCTTGTTGGATCATGTATTCTGTCCACTAGCTTCTATCCCTGAGAATTGGATTCTTAGCTACTTCATATGCCACCTTAAAATATGGATCATCCCTGTACATGTCCCTGAGATCGTCCAAACCCAGTGTTTTAACTCTGAACTACTGCAACAACAAACATTTTCTGCGCAAAGCATCAAAAACTTTGTTAGAAGTTCCAGAAATATGCTAAATTACAAAAGTAATGTTCTGCATGTATTCAACCCATTTAACATGTCTTTGATTCAAATTCTGAGTCACAAATTGTAAAGCATGATTGTCACTGTATGAGACAAACTCTTTAGGGATTAAGTAATGCCTCCATTTCTTTAATGCCTGGATAATAACATAGAACTCCTTGTCATATGTGGAGTATTTCACTTTCTCTTCATTCAGCTTCTCGCTGAAGTATGCTACTGGCCTATCTTCTTGGCTCAAGATTACCCCTATTGCAAATCCACTTGCATCACATTTTACTTGAAATGTATTCTTAAAATATGACAACACCAAAATTGGTTGTTCGGTGATTTTACTTTTTAACAAATTGAAGATTTTCTCAGCCTCTTCTGTCCATTGAAAATACCTTTGTCTCTTCTTCACTGTGTTCATCATCGATGCAGTAATTCGACAGAAATTCCTAATGAACTTCCGATATAAACTATCCAATCCATGAAAACTTCGAACTTCAAAGATATTCTTTGGCGATGGCCAATTCTTAATTACCTCCACCTTATCTGGATCCATCCTCAACTTATCTACAGAAATAACAAACCCCAAATAAATGAGCTCTATCTTCACGAATGAGGATTTCTTCATATTTATCAGCAGCTTCTCTTGTTGTAGCATATTCATCACTATAGACAAATTTTTCAGATGCCCTGCCTCTGTTTTATTGAAAATTAGTATGTCATCAAGATACACAATGACAAATTTTTCGATGAAATCCTTCAAGACTTCATTCATCAACCTCATGAAGTTACTTGGTGTGTTCGTTAAGACAAATGGCATAACAAGCCATTCATACAACCCTTCATTACTCTTGAATGCAATCCAAGCAATCCATCAAATCATCCATCCTTGGTAATGGAAATCTGTACCTGATGGTTATCTTTTTGATTTCTCTCGAGTCAGTACACATCCTCCAGCCTCCGTCTTTCTTTGGAATGAGCACTGTCGGAACAACACATGGATTCAAGCTTTCTCTAAACAACCCTTTGTCCATTAAATCCTAGACCTATCTTTTGACTTCTTCATTCTCCTGCAGTGTCAATCTATACACTACTTTGTTTGGTAAACTAGCTCCAGGTATGAGATCAATATGATGACTTACACTTCTGATCGATGGCAACGAATGAGGTAGTTCGTCCACTAATATGTCAGCAAACTCTTCCAATAGTTTCTAAACCTCTTCCGGTAAATCATCTACCCTTGTACTGTTTAAAACAATTTTAGGCTTCCCGACCACAATGAATTGTGGTTCCTTCTTATTCTTAACCTCTGTAAGAAGTTCCTTCCCACTCATGAGAAGTACAATGTTTCTTACTTTAGGTTTCACTTCTTTATCTTTGATTGGAAGCAACATGTGAGTTCTCCCATTCTTCTCTAGGGTGTATGTGTTCTTCCTCCCATCATGAATCACATTTCTATCATATTTCCACAGTCTACCCAGCAATAGATGACAAACATCCATGGGAATAACATCACAAAGTATTTCATCTTTGTACCCTCCTATTTTAAATTCAACTAAACATTGTTTAGTGGCATTTACCTGATGTCCTTTTTGTAGCGACAAAACTCTATATGGACTTGGATGTTCAATAGTCTCCAGCTCTAGCTTTTCTACCATCTCTATAGAAACGAGATTATCTATGCTACCACTATCCATGATGACTTTGCATGCCCATTATTTGGTCTTGCAAGAGGTCCAAAAAAGTCTGTTCCTCTGGACCGAACTCTCCACCTCATTCTTTGGTGTTAAGATAACTTTTTGCATCATCAGCGATCTTCCACCTTCAACATATTCTGCCTCAACATTCCTTCTCTGTGCTTCGGCAATGTGAGTTTCACCACCTTCTTTATTTTTGTCTAGACACTCATAAGATTTATGTCCGACCTTTCCACATGTGAAGCATTTCACCACTCCACCTCTTCCTCTTCCTCTACCTCTGGTACGAGGGAAAATGTTTCCATCAGCATACTGACCTCTCTGTTCAATATGATTCCCTCTTTGTGAGCTTCCACCTCTCTCAGTTCGAGTTTGAGGTTTCTTCCACTCTTCCCTGGGTTTTTTATTTCTATCCTGGGCAACTGATTTTCCTTTGGGCTGACTTCTGCCTCAGCCTCTTTGACCTTGTTTTCTGCTTAGCTTCTCTTTAGCCTTCAGAGCCATCTGATAAGCATATTCCACCATTTGGATGGTCATCATGCTCATCTCATCCTGAATTTTGTACCTCAGACCATTCATGTACCTAGCAAATTTTTCATCATCACTTTCGCAATGACCTGCCCTGATGTTCAACTGATAGAATTTTTCAGTATATTCCTTCATTGTCATCAACTTCTGTCTCAAATTTTTTATTCTTCAAAACAAAGTAATCTGGTAGTGCCTGGGAATAAATTTCACCTTCATATTCGCAATCATCCTATCCCAACTCTTGATTTTCTACTTGCCTTTGCAATGTATTTCATCTTGTAGCTCATCCCACCACAATGTTGCATGTCCTTTAAGTCTTGTGACAACATGTTTGAACTTTTTTTCTTCCTCGACATATTCATAGTCAAAATATGTGTCTAGAGCTCTAATCTAGTCTAGAATCTCTTCATCATCTAGGTTTTCTTTATATACTAGAATATCCATTCTTATTCTAGCACCCATTCTTGCAACATCCCTAATCGGGTGTTCATTTGCTGCATCTTCTACTGTAACTTCTTCTCCTTCATGTCCAACTTCATTTTCATTTTCAGAATCAATGAGATCCCCAACACCAGTTGTGCCCCTCTTCTTTATTTCCATGTCCATGACTCTGACACGTAGGTCATGTATATCTCTTTCCATGGTTGGATTTGGCACCTGCCTACCACTTTCTCTTGACATCTCCCTATCCTCTAGTGGATTGGGTGTTTGTCTGTCTCTTCTTCTTGGCAGCATGGATGATATTTCTTTCTCGCTTTCCCTATCTAAAATATACAAACAGAGTCAAGCTCTGATACCAACTGACGCAGATCTAGTGGCCCTTTGGTCGAGATCTGCTCACAGGATTGTTCTTTAACCCCTTCGAGTAAGATCGGCTCTATCGGATTCCTTGATGGAATATCCTTTCAAATTGATCCATAGGTCCTTCGGGAAGCTCCCCTGTGCGGACAACACTAGGCAAGAGTCATTTTCTCCCTAAGAGACCATTGCAGTATGACCAAGGGCCTAACCCAAGGTCCCTTTTGCAACTTGCAATCTCGTGAGTTCGTGAGTCGAGGCTCCCAACTCTTCCTTTTAAATCTTGCGATACCTGAAATGTCGATACGGGTATGGATATTCCTCTATCAGCACCTTCCTCATGCAACCATTAGCTAGGCTAAGCACTAGCACTTCTCTCTACTCGCCACTTCGCGAGTTCGAATGTCCAACCTTGGCACCTTTCTTTCATGAATCCCCAAGAGGTGATGTTGACTTTTCTCCTCTCATTCTTGCTACTCATGACTTCGCAAGTTGAAGGGTCGATCTCACTTACTCTTATCTCACAAATCTCCGACACGCAAGAAGTCAACGGAGTGTTGACTCCTTCCACTACGTGACGTGTGTTTGCATGTCTCTTTCCCGGGCCCACCTTGTGGTTCTGCCACATGTTTCCTCTGTGCCTAGGCTCTCGACACTTCTCGACTTTTGCAGTTGAGATGGGGTCCTTCCAACCTCCGAACCTCCGAATATGCAAAGCATGCCATGAGGCTCTGATCCAATGGTCCTCCCTTGACCCGGATCCAACTGTTGTCTTTTCTCCTCGCGAATTCACTACTCGTGACTTGGAGCACACAAACTTTGGGCTTTCACGTTACGAATCTCCAAGTTTGTGAGATCTCTTGATCTCTACCACTTGTCCTCCTCTAATGGATGGTTGTGATTCTCTCATGACTTCACCACTTGCGAAGTGGAAGGACTTCCTTCTATGAACCTTGATGTTAGAATCCCTGATAGAGAGGATCTCTCAACACGTGCCCTTCCAATCGGACGACTCAGATTCTTTCTCTATTTCAGAACTTTGCACCTCAGGACCTCACGAATATTGATGCAAGGGTTTCAATTCTCCAACTCACGAAGCCCCGAAATGAGATTACGTGAGTGATCCAACGACCCCTTCTAGCTCAGATCCTACGACCCGATTTATCCTGAGCTTGCAATTAGAAAAACACTCAACGTAACCTTCTTTCTCCTCTGTAAGATTTGACAGTTCTCGAAACTTTGTGAATTCTCCATGGAGAATTCCGACCGTTCAATTCCTCCGTAACACTCCTACGAAATGAACAAGTATGCTTTCACAAAACTTGTCCACCAATAAACCAATGTTGTTGTGCCTTCTTCCAATACTTCAAGGCACTAGCTCTCTTGAGATTTTCTTCGACAACTTCGAATATCCTATACCTCCTGAGCTTGATTGAAAAATCCTCAAGTCCTTTGGGGAAAAATTTTGCGCCCACTCCTTGTGGCACTTCTTCAAATACACTCCAAGTATTTGAATTCTTAGACTATGTGCACTCTTTTTGCAGCATCAGTCCTTCAATTCTTCCCTCAGGTTGCAACCTCTGAGAATCTACATGGCTTGCGCACACCTTGCACGGATCCTATGCTTAACTTGCACTTCTGTGAGAATGAGAACAATGTTATCCCTCTTGAGCTTGCTGAGACGAACCCTGTCTTCTGTCAACGCACACCTTGTGGACAATTTCACTGCACTCCTTGTAGGAAATCTCTTGCTCAGATAGAGAAACAATTGAAACTCATTCTTTACTCTCCCTGTTCCTAGCTGGCAGGGAGGAAAGATTCGGTTTTAGGTAGAGTTTGGGCAAAGCAACAACGAGGACAGACAAAGATTGGAGAAATAACATCAGAAAGAGGTATGTATTTTCATGATTACGATGTGTTAGGTGGTTATCATTAAGGTGATGAATATGCTGTGTTATGTGATGGTTATGTGATTTATTTTCATGTTGTTAATAAATTTAATTTCTGCTCAATAAATTATGGTTAAATGTTGATATGTGTCAGGTGGTGAGAAGAGTGAGAGTAATGAGTGGAATGAGTGGAGGTGATGTGGAGGTGGTGCAGTAACCCGATGTCATTTAAGCACATGATTGTAGAAGTTGTTGAAGGTGTTTTGGGTCTACACCACTTTTGGGGCCGTAATCCCCCACAAGCCACCACGTATGCTTCCAACAATACCATGGTTCCAATTGTGGGACCGCTCTATAAAATTAACACCTGGGCAGTTTACATCCCCACAATGAATTGTGGCCATCGATCTGATTACAATCTGCAATCATGGTGATATTTACCTATTTCATAGATCAATGATGCTAGTTGATTTGAGATCAGTGGTCTACGATCACTTCGGGAGTTCAAGCTTCAGGAGTTTCAATGCATATTTCTTACCATCCTCCAGAGTGTCATACTTACAAAGTGAGGGATATGTCTCTAGATGACCTCCATATTTGGATGGTCTAGATTCACTTCGGAAGTTCAGGCTTCAGGTAATTCATCTCCTTGCTTGCGCAATCCTATGAAGTTTCATATATCCAAAGAGGGAGATCTGTTGACGCGTGTCCTCATTGGTGGATGGTCCAGATTCACTTCAGAAGTTCGAGCTTTGGTAGTTTCAAATGTTGTGCTTGGAATTCTCTTGGAGGAAAATATCTAAAGTCAATGATCTGTCTCCACATATCCTTGCTAATGGATGCTCAAGATTCACTTTGGAAGTTCGGGCTTCGGGATTTTAAAATGTTGTTCTTGGAATTCTCCCAAATGAAAATCGTTGAAGTGATGTGGTGGTCTGATGTCATATGATGTCACAGTTGTTGATGTGTCATGGAAAGAAAGGTGGCACGTGTCACGTGGAAACGGGCGAATGACACAACCAAATGACCCGAAATGAGTGCCACATGTCATGATTGATGAGTGACATGTGCTTCGGCACTTCGGGACTTCGGCTCTTCGGCTCTTCGACTCTTTAGAACTTTGTCTCTTCGGGACTTCAAGTCTTCGGCTCTTCGAAACTTTGTCTCTTTGGGACTTCAACTCTTCGAATCTCTAGGACTTCAACTCTTTGACTCTTAAGAAATTTCCTGATGTAAAGCATGAAAATCTCCCGAAGTGATGATCTCGTAGAGTGATTATCCATTGCTTATCACTAATTAACTTGAGCTTAATCCATGTTTAACATTTAATACTTTGGGAGTTCCAGACTTCGGAAATTGAAACAATGACAAATTCGTATGCTCGAATGCTAAAGTGGTGGAGTGACTTTCCTAATGTCTTATGTTAAACCCCACCCGATTCTGGAACCCCCCCCCCC
>JZKD02S1685647.1:16692-27404 GCA_000966675.3 Picea glauca
TTCTTTGTATATCTCATTGTTGTAACTTGTATAATCTTTGTAAGTATTTCTAATTGTGGGGTTTGGGGTAGTTTGTTTTGATTCAATTGAAAAACATCTTGTAACGAAACACCCTTACATCTAGTTGACCCCATTTGCCCAACTTTAGGCACTAGTCATTAGTTGACCTAGGGAAAGGGCTGCCTAACATTTAGGTTTAGACTTGAACTTGCATTGCTGCTTGTCATATAGGCTAGTTTTCCCCTTGGCCTATAATCAATTGAAACTAACTCCTAGAAACTTGTAATTAAAATTAACTTAGTAACTTAGGGACAACCCCCCTTGGCTTCCCTAGGAGTAAGCCTAGACGGAAGAAGTTCCTGTCAAGGTGACAGTGTGGGCAGGAGCTTAGACATTGTGTCTTCGAGGGCACACTAAGTGAGCCGGACTTAGCTCACGTCTGCAAGTGTGCATAAGGGCGACAACACGTTGCATATTCTAATTGGGACTGTGTACAAAGGAGTACCCCTTGTTGTTGAAGGGAATTTCTTCCCCATCATCACCTGTCTAGGTGGTGTTATCCCCATTTTGTGGGTGGGACAACTAAGGAGATCATGTCTTGAGACCCTCAAATTGTTGATATGGAATGTCAAGAGACTGTATGACCAGTAGTATCCATTTGCACAGATGGAGACCCTTCTCACCACCACATAGATCAGGGTTTTCAGATGGCATCCACCACACCAATTGGCTTTCGAGAGGCACTGGGCTTTGCTCCACGAGGTACAAGTCAGGTATTAAAGTGAGTGTTATTTCAATATTTGAGGCATTTGAGTATGTTGTATCTTAGACTACTTTAGATTTCATGATATATGCTTGGACATTATGCCTTTTTCCCTATTTCACCTTGGTGGTTGACATTGTGCCCTAGTAATTGGTCTTCCTCGACAATGAGTTTGCTACTAGGAACTCCCTTGAAGATCCCATCGTAATGTTCCCAACCATACATACCACTTTCCATCACTTAAATCCTCCATCTACTTGTCTCTTGGGATCTTAGGGTGTATTGACCAAGAAGGGGTTGTCCCTCATTCTATGGGAAGAAGGGGATAATGGCCTAGAGGGATTGTTGTTGGGTAAAAGATAAAATCTTGTTTATAAACCTTCCAGATGCTTCTCCTAGGGATCCTTCAAGAAAGCAATGAAATGCTTCTCTATCAGAAAAGGGGGACCCACAAGAATAAAAGACAGAATGTTTAGGGGCTTAGTTGGAGGATCGGAGGTCTCATCACGAGCCAGCCTATCATGATCATGGGTACTTAGCGATATGACATTACCATCATCTAGCCACCAAGCCAGGGTAGTGGCTCTCAGTCGCACAACTGAGAGAAAGGGGGTCTCATCACAAGCTAGCTTTCTCATTTCCACAAGGTATTTGTGAATGACACTGTCATTATCTAGACACCACACCAAGACAGTGGCCTTCAACTTATCCTTAAAAGATGAAAGAAACAAAGCATGGAAAAACGATGGGCTTGGAAAAATTGCATTGCAAACGATGGTGCCACACACCCTCTACAAAGACACCCATGAATGAGACACTACAACCCCTTCTATGTCATGAACCCCATTCCCATTGAGTCTTGATCCTTAACCACTTCATCCACTTTACATGGCTTAGAGAGGGATCACTTGGGAAACACTCATTGACCTAGAAAAGATCTACCCCATAGGACACCTCGTCAACCCTCCCATATCCAAGCTTGGCAAGTAACATAATGTCTTTGAGAACTTACATGTTTGACAGGGTAATCTTTGATGCGCATGCTTAGGTGGCTCATTTATTAATTTGATTTACTCATCAAGATATTTTGACTTGTGATCCTTGGAGGGTGTGCTTATTTGTCTTTGCAGGACCTAGTTGGTGGACAGTTTTGGAGGAACAAGCCTAACTTGGGCTTCCATGTGGCTTGAAGCCCACGGGTTGGATGCCAAGGGCCCGCATGCCGAATGAGAGAGACATACCTTTGGAGGCCTAGAGGACACCTTGGACAACATGACCTAGCTCTTGGATGCCACACATTTTTCCTAGGAGAGGCAAAACGTCATCTTTTGGAGGCTTAACGTCATGCTTGAGGGGCTTGAGGTGGTGATGAATACACATGGCATGTTTTGAAGGAAGGAACCCTTGGATTGTGAAGTAGAAGGTTGGATTGGAGACACATGGCCTTTTAAGGCCCAACCCTATCATCTTCAACTCAACGTTTGACCTAAAAGTGCCAAAATGTCCCTCCTAAAGGGGTGATGTCACTCTTGGGGTTTTCATTTGTGCAAAAAGTAGAATTTTAAAATGAATTGTTTAATATTATTTGTGTAAAGGGGAAAGATTAGGGTTGTTGACCCCTAATCTTGTGGTTTACCCTAAAATTATGTGGACAAACTATGTTAGTGACATTTTGTATAAATAGAGATCATAAGATCTCATTTTGAATCATAACTCTCCCATTGTGAGATGTATTGGACTGAAATTTTCGCTATCTTTGGCTAGTTTCTCTCTTGTGCTCTTGTGTATGGTTATATTCTTGGTTATTGGTTGATGGAAGTGATGCGCTAGCCTTGGAAGGCTCTTTTGTGCTATTGTGGTGGTTTATCTTAGCATTTTCCTTAAATTGGTATGGCTTTTACTTTGTGCTATCATTTGTCATTCAAGTCAAGGTTATTTTGCTAGAGCTAGGTGGGAGGTATAAGGACATACACCCCCACCTTAGCCTCCATCATTTTATGCTTAATTATTGTTGATTTAACAAGGGTTTACTAAGAGAAGTATAAGTGCATACACCCTCTTAGGCTAAACCCTAGCTAGAGATACTTGTTGTTAGAAAAACAGGATCGCAGAGCAATAAAATAAAACAAATGCGGAAATAAAACACAGAAAATACACAATACAATAGACACAGATATATGTGGTTCACCCAGTGTGGGCTACGTCCACCAGAGAAATTGTCAAGTCCTTCCTTTATTATTATCCAGCAAATGAAGGGATACAACCTACAACGCCCGCTGTAACTTCCTCTTCTTTCTCTCACAGTCTCATCTCTCAGAATACAATATTCACTATGATGCATAGCCACAATACATTTCCCTCATAAAGGAGGGTTGTCTTCTAGGGAAAAAAACCCTAACATAACTTCTACCATCAGATCTGCGACCTTAAAATAAACGGTCCAGATTTACAATGAAATTACAATATAGATTTACAAGACAATTTTTCCTTCTAGGGCTTCGCCCCCGAACCCCCACCGGGGGGCCGCTTGCCCCCGGACCCCCAATCAGGGGGATAGCTCCCCCAAACCCCGTAGGGGGGGTAAACCCCCCCCCCCNCACTCCCCCGCGTGGATGAGTGTACATTCTTCTGGGGTGTAAAGTCTTCATGGGGTATAAACAGGACTGAAAACAATGACCTCTGAATCAGGAAGATATCAGGCTCCACAACCAACACTTGCCTTGGGAAGTAAGAGGATTTACACTCCCAATGAGGTAGTACCTCTAGATCATTCTTTGCTTGACTCCATTAACCCAATCCTTAAAGGCACTAGTCATTACTTTTTGCATTGAAGAAATAAATTGTTGCTTTCGTAAACGTGAAATTTTCAAGTTTTGAAGTTGTCTCTTTCGGAAGTAAATCATTGAGGTGCCCCCTTTAAACCATTAATTCTTGTTGCTATTATAAAACTAACCTACAACCATAAGGTTGCAAAAAATCTAACCCTTTAACCCCTAATAACTCCTAAACTAACCCTAGGACTAACCCCTAATTTTGCTCTAACTCTTTACTAACCCTAGCACACTTGTTGAGCTAATTAGAAGTAGTTTTCATTGGCTGATTTTTCTGCTATAAAGCTTTGTTCACTACAGACACAACGCTGACAAATATCTCTACAGCAAGCTTTTGTTTTGAGCCTTGCTTTTGTGCTAGAATATTACTTTATCATTGTTGACTTGAGCTAGCCTTCACTAGCTTGTCTCTTGCTTATTCAATCATACTTTTAGCACTTATTTTGAAGCCTTTACTATCTTTTATGAGCTGATATATATCATTTACTTTGCTTCAATTAGGGACAGGAAGATTAACTTGCTTGTCCAACTAACATATTACAAGTATCATTGGTTGTCATTGTGTCTCGGGCAAGTACTTTACTCTCGACGGGTCACTCAACTCACTTGGCAACCCTTAATCTTTCCCAAGACTCTTTTCCAAGCTCTTCCTACCATTTAGAATTGACCTCTAAGGACATCCATTCATACTTATCATTTTTCATCTTAATCCCTCCTAGGGTCATCGGGATTCCCCCCTTGAGGTGACTACCTCTCCTCTAAAGTGACAGGAACACCTGCCTAAGGTGATAGTGGCTAGGTTCTCTCTTAGTTGTCACCATTTTGGTGGTTGGGTCGAGCTTTGCCCAACCTACAACTTGTGCGATAACAAGTGACACACCTAATAGGGTTGGATGAAGGCCCTCCCATACTTAAACTTGTCAACTCACATGGGGTCCTAAGCTGATGTGATGCTTGGAGGGGATACTGAGGTGAATTGTTTACATGGCTTATATCTTAAAATACATCATACTTTGCATGATTTAAGGACTAGTGTTTCTTGTGAACCTTGGCAAACCTTGACTTATACTTTTATTTGTTTTGGATGGCCCTGACATGGTTCTTTGAGAGACGTCCTAGGTGTTGCACCTCTTTTGTCACCTAAATGAGCAAAATAATGGTGCTTACAAACCCAGTTGGGTCAGCTGGGCAAGACAGCAGTAAAGGAAAGGGTTAAAAGGATAAAGCATAAAAGATAAGCAAAGAATTAAACTAAGAATGATAAAAACAATTAAACTATAGTGCATAAGGACATAAGAACAAGAAACAAACAAGACTCATGCCACCAATGGAAAGGATTGTATTAGTGGAAAGAAAACACCAAAGAGAAAGGGAGATTTTGGGTCCCCTCTTCCTCCAAGGGAAGGCTCTTGGACCCCCAAATATTGATCTCTTCTTACAAATGAAGAACTATAATGAAATGGTGAAGAGAATCCAAAGCACATTCATTCTAGAGGTGATATGAATGGCTAAGTGAAATGGTGCTAGCATACTCTTGATGAGGAAAGAGGATCCTCCAAGAGAATATCAACAACATAACAATACAAATGAATTCCTTGAAAATGTAGTGCACCCATGGCCTCCTTTTATAACATAACTTTGAGGCATTATTCAACCAGCGTTTAGTGTGAACAAGGGGCCATTTAGGGCACCCTTAGGTCTTTGACCAGCCACCCAGATGGATTCAACCGAGATTTGGATGTCAAATCGACTAGGAAGAAGAACCAGAAGTGGGTGGGAAGCCGACCAATATCATAAATGCCTTGTTTTGAGGGATGCGCGGTTTTTTGCGTCCATAGTTGCGCATGTGCGCTTTTTCCTGCGTTTTTGAATGGCACATGTGCGCGCGCGCTCCCTGTGTAGTCTTAGCGCATGCTGATTTTATTGTTGATTGTATAGTTTTGGGCCTTTTGGAAATGCATTTTTGGTCCATGGGTGAACTAATAGTTTTTTGGAAATGTTGGATTCCTGTAACCATTTGCGGATGAAATTTCAGTGATAACAGATGCCCCCTGATGGATGAGGTTAGGAGCATACGTATAGCTGAAATACATCAATGTTTCTTCTACAGAGAGTACCATTGTAAGAAAGAGCGATGAGGAGAGTGTCAAGAGCGAGCCATTGGAGGAAGAGGGGAACCTGTAGGACCCAAACCTTTTGCAAGGCGTAAAAAATAACACTGTGTACAAACAAGGCGGGCATTCCACATGCTCGTGTCATGTAACTCAAAAATGTGTAATACAGTCACTGAAGTTGTGTGTCGGTGTAGATGGCTGCAGCGCCCTCAGGGGTGTGTTGATAATAGCAGAGGACGATTCTGATGGTGAATAAACTCTAAAAAGAGGTGATGACACCTAGAAGAAGTGTCGAGGATTCGCAGGCATTGATGGCCTAACAATTTTCAAAGGTCTTTTAAAAATAAAAAAACAACTGCATGAGTCGCAAAGTAAGACCCACCGCAACATGAGAAAGTGTTGAAGTCGAATGTGGTGGGGGTCAACGACATCAAAGAGTAAAGACGGTTTTCTCTGTGTCGTCCAAGACTCCTCATTGTAAAGGTAATGAGAGTCAAGATATTGTCGCCTTGCTGGAAACTGTGTTGATGTCGACAGAAAGGGAGAAGCGACTTCGCGAAGCGGAGGGCTTCATGAAATCAACTCGGACAAAATCAGGAATTGATGAGTAACATGGATAAAGTCTAGGAGTAGTGAGACTCAAGACTGTCGTGAAACTAAATCTAGTATCAAGGGGACAACGAGAAGAGGGTAAATTGTGCCAGAGGCGTGACAAAATGGATAAACCCAAAGATCGAAAGGTGTATGGGCTATAGGATACTCGGGGTTTATGGATAATGTCATTGACGTCAGGAAGTAAAAAAGGCCCCAACCAAGGGTGACACGGGTTGTTTTATAGAGGAAAGGAAGGTCGCTAAAGGCGACAAATAGAAAGCTATGAAAATGCGAAAAAAGGGTTTGTACAATTACCAAAAGAATTAAAAATAAGTGGGGATAACTGTGCAGATACAGAAATGGGTGCCCCAGTGTAAGATGGTTTGGCCGGATGAGGGCGCAAGTTACTCGAAAAACAAGTGGAGGGTTGGATAGGCAAGTTTCTATATTAGGGAGATGTATGGAGGATAATCTGCGGATGGGCAAACTGACGGTGGGTGAAATGGATGGTTAATGATATTGCGAAGGTGCAGTCAAAACTAGAACCATGATGAAGTAACCTAGGAGTCCATTAGGTAGGCTAGCAAAATGAGGAGAAGGGGTATGTGACTAGTTCTCGACGATGCGTAAGACTATCGGGACTCTCATCCCTAAAGGGTGAAAACAACATGAGTGTCAAAGTGCCAAGGAGACTATGAATGGGACAACTCATGTGGTGGAGAGTGCTACCGGGTGACAGTACCGAAATGCAGTGGAGGTGTCAGTACTGCAGAGCCGGATATAGGGATCCTAGAGGCAAAGATCGGAGGGTGTGACTGGGAGATGCATTTTGATATTCAAAGGGAATGACTACATTCCAGTGTCGATAATATACCTGGAAGGATATTGTTGATGTGTAATGATCAAGTACCTGCACACATGGAAACCGAATACCCGACATGAACAATATCTGAAGAGAAAGATCATATAACAGTTATTCAATAATAATATGTGAATGTAAGCATGCGTACCTGAGTGTTAGATGGAAAAATGCCCCCCTGGGGGCTAAGGATGGAAAGTGGCCCGGGAAATGCAATGGTGTAGGTGACAGGGTCCCGATCCCTTGGCTGAAGACGGATCAAGAAAAGGACGCTCGAAGCTCCCTAAAATGAGTCTGGAAGTTTGGCGAAATGGACTATATATAGTTGTAGGGCCCACAATGCCACCTCATTTGTACCTACTGCCTTATTGAGTGGACGAGCGATTGTATAGGAGATATCGTAAGGAGGTTGCGATGGTTCGTTCGACATAAACCAAATATCGAGATATGGTGGGTTGAAAATGGTAGTTGGGCGTAGAATTACCGTGGGAAAATGAATTGGAGAATTGGGGGGATTTCGGGGTATATCCTCATATAAATCATCCAGGAACCATGGGGGAGTAGGGAGTGCCACAGGTTACGGCGAGAAGATATGAACCACATCAAGTGATGGGGAAGGGGTACTCACTGGTTCTGTTGGAGGAGGGGGTGTAGGATTTTGAATAAAGGCCAGTTGGCGACGCATGTATTCAATGATCATAGGACCTTGATATGTGAAATGATCAAGTGATTCGCATAGAGAGCAAGGACATCTCATACATTTGTTGACTGAGGACGTGACATGTGTTGGGGTGGGTTCTTGTTGAAAGATATGGCGTACGACTGTTAGCATCTGCTAGAACTGAAGTAATGTTGGACAATGGTGTGTATAATGGCCATATTCTGAACAGATGGCGCATGCGAATTTGGTTCGCGGTCCTTTGCGCATGCGAACAAGAGACTTTGTATAACTTGGACCTTCACAATATATCTCACAATCGTATGTAATCACAAGAACATCATACATAAATCAATTTATAAAGAAGCATACATGTGGGTAGGTGGATTTTGTCCACGTGGGAGAACAAAGAAAACAAATGCTTGTCCTAAAAGATGTGATGTCCTTCCTCTCAAACAGCACTAGACCTTCCAATAGCACTCAACAATGGGGTCTGAAGCCACCGAAAGAGAAATTAGTGAAGGATGAAGTAATCAGTTATAATGAGGGTTAGAGGGTGCATATCCCGAAAGAGCTGGCGATATTTCCCAATAGCCACACAAAATCCGATCAAGGTGCAATTGCATCCCACAATTGCCACCTGGGTAAATGTCCTAAAATTTGGTCACTAGGTACCTCGGTCAAAGTGCGACGTTTAGATTTTCGGCCTAAGAAATGGGTCACGGGTTGGATCCCGTCCAAGAGGTGGGTGCCTCAAGGGGGGACACACAGAACAACCGGACCTTGGCCTTCAACCCTTCACGGGCATCTCCCTACCTTATGGTGTTAGGAACACTTGACTTGGAAGATTTAAAATTCTCTATTTGAAAACTTCTATTGTTTGAATATGTGAGAACCAGATAACGGGGAGTTATTTGGATGCCTATCCCTAAAATCCTACCTAGACTAAAAAAAAAAAAAAAAAAACTTTTGGCACCTCCTGTGGAGGAAAACTTGGTGAGTTTTTAGAAAAAATTTAGGTGTGGTTGTTTGAGATATTGGGGGTGCGAGCCAATCTCGTTGAAATTAAGTAGGAGTGGATAGTTTCGTCAAGAAAAGGGTGGGGTGTTTCAGAATCCCTTTGGAGGAAACTTACTTTAACCTCCACGTTTCGAGATGAGACTAAGTGAGTAGTGACTTTGTGTGTGAATCAAGTGAAAGTGTGCCAATATTCTTAATAATTTAGGTGTCACCTTGTTGCATGTGGACTTCGCTTGGTCCTTACAAGTATTGATTACCTAATTAACTAAATGTCATTGGTACAACCTTGCGGAATTTTAAAGTCCCTAGGAAACTAGCATGCAGACATGTGGGTCCTTACTATTCATTTAACTCCCTAATGTGATTTAATCTAAAAAAGCTTTGAAACTATCTTAGATTGTGGACATGTGGGCATGTATGAGCCCGTTACAAAACCTTAAAACTTCCCTAGTGATTTAATCTAAGAAAGTAAATTTCAACACTATCCTATCTTTGTAGCATGTGGGCATGTATGCGCCCGTTACAATCTTAAGATGTGTTTAAAAAATAAACTAAGAGGATTCCCGAGGGGGGCTGTTGTCCTCTCCTAAAGATTTTGTCTTTTTTAAGGAAGAAGAAATTTTCCTTCAACCTCTTTCTGATTCTCAAGATCGCTTTGGGGTGCGAGAGAAGAGCATACTCAACGATTGATATCCAATTTTTGGTCCCAATGCAAGTTTTATATGTGATGTAGAATGATTCCAACTTAAACTTTAATCAAAGCAAACCATCCATGTGGCAATATGGAAGCAAAAAGAGAAAAAATAATGATTTTTAACCCCGTAAGTGCCTACTTTTTGACTATTCCCTTTATATGTTAATGTTTATGCCATTATTATAGTTTTTTGCATTTCAATAGATAAGAGAAACATAAGAACAAGATCACTGAGAAATACACATTCACAAGAGACACAACATTTATCCTAGGAAACCCTCTAGGGGAAGAAAACCCAGCAAAAACTTCCTTATCATAAATTGCCAATACAATGTCAAGAGATAACTCAAACCAATACAGAGAGTCCTCTCCAAAAGATGCGCCACTCTTCTTCCTCTCTCCTTTACCGGTAACAGATCAAAACTTGTCTCTCAAACTGAGCAAGTGAGTTATGTCCAAATGAGGCACTAGCCTCCTTTATTTATACAGGTTCTAGCACGTGTGAAGTGTCTCTTCACTGGCAGGACCGACTTCTTACTCTAGGTGGGTAAACCCACCTTTATTATATTTCCAGGTCTCAATAATAACTGTTGGGGCCGACTTCTTATTCTGCCCATTTTAATTGTTTGTTGACCAATCCGCAAAAGGGGATTTGGTCCTAATACAATTACCGACATGATTAATCCACAATGGAGATTAATCCTATGAATAAAATAACCATAATAATAAGAATACTCTTTGCAGTTACATTATTTCAACACTCCCCCTTAACAAGAAGGGTATTCTTCAACAGCATCAGCCGAGAGAGGTCTGCATCATCAGTGGCATCAGGAGGACAGTATCGTCAATATCATCTTGGAACATTAGCTGGCATATTTACGATTCATCGGAAGTTTTCTTCATCAGCAGCATCATCATTCTTGAAAGAATGCCATCATCATCTGCATCAAATATGTATCAAGAAAATGATACCTCATCACAGCACTAGGCTGGCACATCACAATACTACACTGGCTCAATGTCACAGCTGTTAGGCTGGTAGCTCAGTGTCAGTCACATCTTGATTTACGTCTAACAACGAGGTCAGAAGCAAGGAATCATCTTGCTTTACGTCTAACAACTAGGTCAGAAGCAAGGAACACATCAACATCTTGCTTTACGTCTAACAACGAGGTCAGA
>JZKD02S1685647.1:74681-86038 GCA_000966675.3 Picea glauca
ATTGGAGGTCCTGCAACACAAAGGGTGTCTCAGTTGCTTGTATGGCATGGAGTTAGGCAATAATGCCATAATGACCTTTTTTGAGCAGCTTTTCCATGCGATGGGAACTAATGATCTCTGGGTAACCGTCAATGATGCCTTGGAACTTATATTGGTGGCCCTCCTGGTTGAATTGCATGGTTAATTCCTTAAAATCCATGAGAATGGGACCCAAAGTCCTTAACCATTCTGCACCCAACACAATGTCACAACCTCCCATGTCGATAGCAAACATATGAGATTTCAAGTGGTATTAACCAATTTGGAGACACACATTTTTACAACTCTCTCCACATTTCATGGACCCACCATTGGCAATCATGATTTGAAAATTATTGACTGCACAAATATAACAATTAGTTTCTTGGGCAATGCGGCGATGAATAAAATTATGGGTGCTTCCACTATCAACAAGAATGATGACCTTCCTATGCCTGATGTAACCAATTAGCTTGAGGGTTTGGGGAGTAGAGAAGCTAATGAGAGCATTTAGGGAAATGATCGGTTCTACTTCGGGAGGGTCTAATGGAGGGGTTATGTCAGTGGGTTCAGGTGACATGGACACAAGGGGAGCCTCAACATCCTCTTCTGAAACATCCTCCGAGATGGCCATAAAAATATTTTGTTCTGTACACTTGTGTCTCAGAAAATATTTGTCATCACAATTATAACAAAGGCCTTTGAGTTGGCATTTAGCCATTTCGACCCTGGTCAATTTTTGGATCTTTAGTGGAGTAGAAGGAGGAGTGGGAGTTATTGGTTTAGTGCGAGGAATAAATGAGGGTTTTCGGTTTTGAGAAGAGACAACCTATTGTGCTTCCTTATCTCTTTTAGTAGCCTCCACCCAACTCTGAGGCCGAGCCATGAGGAAATGGGCACGGATCTCATCCTTGATGCCATTGATAAAACATTCTCAGAAAAAAGCATCAGACATGCCCTCTGTACGGAAATCCAGTCGCTCAAAAGCAGTTATAAAGTCTTCCACTGTGCCAGATTGTTTCAAATTTTTCAAACAACATAAATGGTTGGTGTCAGTGTTAAAGCGTTCATAAAGCTCTGCCATAAAGTGTGTCCAAGCAACATACCCCTGCGGGCATTTTTTCTCCATTGCCACCATTGCCAACATTCTTGATCTAGATTGAGAAGACCATACCAGAGTTTGGCCAACTCATCTGTAATGTCGTACAAAGAGAAATAATGTTCCATTTGAGTTACCCAGCCAGTGGGATCTGAGCCATCAAATTTGGTCACATATACATGTGAAAGGTGTAGGTCACGCTGAAAGTGATGGGGTTGAAAATTTTGGTAATGAGAGGAATTTTCACCTTCGATATGCAAAGGTGGGTCAGATAAGGGAGGATCTGCAGGGATATGCATCTTGGTGCAGATCATCGCAGCGACAGATTCAAGTTGGGTAGTAATGTCATGTTTGAAGTCTTGTTTGAGTTCCTCGATTGAGGCGACGATGGAGGAATGCATGTTTTTATTGATGGTGGAAATATTTTCACTGAGTTGTCTCACTTCTTATTGGGTCTCTGTGAAATTAGAGTGGAAGGTATTGAAGCGAGCTTCCAAGTCTTGGCTACGGTTATGGGCCATGATGATGAGGGAACCGAAAAGGGGTGGGTGGGGCCACACAAAAAATGGGTTATGGGTGAAGTGTATCACAACGATCAGGGCGATGATTTGAATCCAATGGGGTAAAGCTCAAATAAGGGTGTTGGGAGGGGGTCGGGTCCACGAGAAAAAACAAATTTCTGAAAAATGATAGGTATGAATGCGATAAGGGTGAAGAGAGAAATCCAACTGAATAGGTCTCAAATAATGGTGCCAAGAAATCCAGACTTTTTTTTTTTACACCTGCGGAGTTATACTATGATCTGGAGAATACTGTAGTGATGAAATGCCTAGATGCTTAACATGAAGAAATGTGTAGTAATTTCGCAACCCGGATGTAGGAGATACAGTTGCGCAATAATAGATCTTGTCTGTTCTGTTTTTGTTTCCATCCCCAAGTGTTAGGTATTCAAGGGTTCTACAAAAAACGGTTTTCCCTATGTTATAGCTCTTTGATATATGTGCGGGGTCCAATAGTAGTACTCGACCCAATATCTCAGGGCACAAACTAAGGAGGCTAGACTGTGCCCTTAGCCATATTACCCAGGTACTAGAGAGTATTTTCCCGAGTGTTGTTCTTGGTGGAAATATAGCAGTCACGCAGCTGATCAGTTTATCTATGGAGGGCTTCAAGAGATCTAGGTTGATCCGTATACAGGTGGTGTTTGATGCGCTACCACTCGAATGTGTACCAACAAGGGTTACAAGGGTGGCCAACAGATGTGCACTTAAGTACCACTTGTATTTCCTTCATGTATGAATCCTTGATTGTGGGTTTATGCGTTGAACAACAGATCCTTGTAGATTAAAGACGTCAGAATACGTCTCTACCTTGAAAACAATTAACCCACAATTTTCTGTCGAGGAAGGTGCTCTGATACCACTTGTAATATTCCAAATATAAAAAAGTATGCAGAACATAAATAAATAGCTAGAAATGGAAAATGAACAACAATATAACTAGAACAACAGCACAATAATACCAAAATGATACCAGAATAACACCAAAAAGAGCACTTTGATTATTGATATCAATGTTCACTTGCCTCTTCGAGGGGGTAACCTCCAACAGAGCATAGATCTATTACAATAATATCCAAGACAAAAGTTCTCATGCCCTTGACCCCTATTTATACTAAATATGTCTATCAAAAGAACCATCTAGAGGAAGATCCTTCTAGAAGTGGAAGCTTCTATTAGGTCTTCTTACATTGGACTTATTCTTCCTTATTTCCAGGCCTTATTAATATTGACCTTTATTACATAGAAATATATTATTCTACCTACGTGAGGGGTTAGGCCCCTAACACTCTGCACTGATGATAATGGTACTCAAGAAAGAGGGATCATGGTGTATGTGTCCAGATTATAGAGAGCTCAACAAGATCACCATTAAAGATAAGTTTCACATTCCCTTCATTGATGAATTTTTAGATGAACTACATGGAGAAATCTACTTCAGAAAGTTGGATCTTCATTCAGGGTACCATCAAATTAGAACGAAGGAAGAAGATATCCCCAAAAAAACATTAAAAACTCATGAAGGCCATTATGAATTTTTGGTCAGGCCTTTTGGCCTTATGAATGCACCTTCCACATTCCAAGGGTTGTCGAATTCCATTTTCAAGCCCTTCCTTCGAAAATTTGTGTTAGTATTTTTTGATGATATACTAAACTATAGAAATTTTTGGGAAGATAATGTTCGACATGTTGGCATGGTGCTACAACTACTAAAGGAGCAACAACTATATGCTAAACCATCCAAATGTTTCTTTTGGGTGAAGGAGGTAGAGTGTTTGGATCATATTGTATCTCATGAAGGTGTCAAGATAGACCCTAACAAGACCTAACAAGATTAAAGCCATGATGGACTGAACAATTCCCAAAACATTGAAGAATCTTAGAGGATTTTTGGGTTTGACAGGTTACTACCGCAAGTTTGTTTGAAACTATGGAAGAATAACAACACCTTTAATTGCATTAACTAAGAAGGATTCGTTTTCATGGACTCCAGAAGAAACTCAAGATTTTGAAAAACTTAAAGAGGCAATATGCAAATCTCCTGTCTTGACCACAACAAACTTAAAAAAAAACTTTATTGTGGAGTGTGATGCCTCGAGAAATGGCATTGGTGTTGTTCTAATGCAAGAATGAAGGCCCCTTGCTTTTGAAAGTCGGTCACTCAAGGGAAATGACTTAAACACACCCATTTATGAGAAGGAAATGATGGCAATACTACATGCATTGAAGCAATGGAGCCCTTACCTAATATGTAGGCACTTCAAGGTCAAAACAGATCATGAAAGTCTTAAATACTTCTTGGAGACTATCTTAAGAAGAACAACAAAAATGGGTGAACAAGATTTTGGGTTATGACTTTGAAATCATCTACAAAAAAGGGAAGCAAAATGTTGTGGCAGATGCACTCTCAAGAAAGGATGAATATGTTGAGGCATTTCTCTGTGCTATCTCTATCATCCAATCTGATTGGATAACATAAGCAAGGGAGGAATGGAAGAATGACGAAGAAGTGTGGACTCTCATTCAAAGGTTGCAATGAGATTCTAGTGCATCTAATACATTTACATGGAAAAATGATTCGCTATGGTTCAAAGATCGATTATATTTATGTAAGAACTCCCAACTCAAACAAAAAGTACTTTTGGAATTGCACACCTCTCTAGTAGGAGGGCACTCAGGATTTTTGAAAACCTATCACATGGTCAAGAGGGAATTTTTTTGGGATGGCCTTAAAACTGATGTTCAAAGTTTTGTGGTAGAATGTTTGGTTTTCCAACAAAATAAGGTGGAAACAATTAATACCCCAGTTATTTTACAACCATTAGCCATTCCAATTCTGGGTTGGTAGGAGGTTTCCATGGATTTCATCATAGGGTTACTAAAGTCTGAAGGAAAGAGTGTCATCATGGTGATTGTTGATAGACTTACCAAGTACGCACACTTGTGTGCTCTCTCTCATCCTTTCAAAGCCAATATAGTTGCTACTACATTCATGGAGATAGTTAAAAACTACATGGAAGCCCAAATATTATTGTAAGCGACAAAGATCCCATCTTCACTGGACATTTTTGGACATAATTGTTTTCTTGTTTGGGTACTCAATTGGCTCATAGCTCATCTTATCATCCTTAATCTTATGGACAAACTGAGATAGTGAACAAATGTTTGGAAGGCTACCTTTTTTAATTTGTCTTTGATAAACAAACACAATGGTTCAAGTGGTTACCCTTGGCAAAAAGGTTTTATAACACTTCCTTTCATACTGCAACAAAAATGACACCATTTATGGTGCTTTATTGATATCACCCATCGTCCATCACTTCTTCTCTAAAAGAAAAATCTAAGGTTGAAGCTGTGGAATATCACATCAAGCATCAACAAAAAGTTCTCCAACTCTTAAAGGACAACTTGACCATGGCACAAAATCGCATGAAACAACAAACATATCAACATCATAGTGAAATAAGTTTTGAAGTAGGGGATTGGGTATTTTTAAGACTACAACCATACAAATATATGTCTCTCAAGCAAGCTAAGAATGATAATAAATTATCACCGAAGTACTATGGCCCTTATAAGGTGTTGCAAAATATTGGTACTATGACATACAAATTGGAGTTTCTTGCATCTTTGTGAGTACACCCAATTTTCCATGTTTCATGCTTAAAGAAGGTTACAGGTGACAAGATCCCAATTCAAACTATATTTACAGAACTCTACGATGAAGGAAAAATCATATTGGAGCCTAAAACTATCACTAACACAAGAATTCACCAGCTGAGGAATAAAAAATTTCAGAGTATCTTATTAAGTGGAAGAAAGTACCTGATGAATATTCTACGTGGGAAGATGAGTCTTTTATACAGAATCATCTAGAACTACTCAAGCATTGAGGAAAACACTTGTCTGATGGGGAGGGGCATGCTAATCCTTAAATCATGGCACATTACCCCTTAATTGGGGCATATTTTTTTTTTTTTTGTAAATAAAAGGTTGGAACCTATTGTATTAAAATCGACGAAAAACATATCTGTAGGTGATGCCAGTTGTCCCGCCTAAGCAGGAAACCGGGATAGCTGGGCATCCATGTCCAAGTATCTCCCTGTTTGCAGAGTAAACAAAAGTCGTCCAAGGTATCTCTGCTACGTCCCGCCCGAAGGAAACCGGGACGAGAAGGCAAAGTCCTAAAACTGATGCTATTGTCTAGAGCTAAGAGACAATTATATTTATCTAGCCTAAGGCGTAAACTGAAATAACTGAACCAAAAAAAAAGTCTGGGACTGCATATCAAATAACCTTTGAGCCCGGGTGTGTGTCGTCGACCGTTGCTGAGTGCTTCCATCATGCAGGAAAGGCGTAGACTCTGGCGCAAGTTGGGCATTGCTTCTTTGGTGTGGCTCTCGAGTGCGCTGCAAAGAACATGTCAAGGCGCTGCTCTAATCTTGCCATGCGGAAGACCTGGTCCTCAAGAAGCTTCCTCATCTCAAAGAGGAGATTGACATAATCCCAATCCGTTGAAGTTTGTTGCTCTGGGGGATTGCTGTCCACGCGCTCCTCTGTGGTGGCCGCTCTTCCGCCCTGCTCGTTGGGTGCCTCTGCTTCCCTGGTGGGCTCGGGGGGAGGTTCTTCCACCACATAGCAGGGTGAGTAAGGCCTTTCATCACCTAGGATGCCTTTTACCGGTTGTGAAGGACCAGCCAAGCCAAAGGACGTGCCCGGGTGCCAATTTATAGGCGCGGCGAACAGGGTGTGCTCCGGCTGATTTTCTGAATCTCCTGCCGGAATCCGCTCCTCACTGAACGCTCTTGGAGGCCTCCTGAGCTTCTATCTGTGTCTTCTGGTGGCCATTGCCATTGCCCTTTCAAAAGTTTCCTTTCGTTTACGGCGCGACTGCGCAGCATACCAAGCTGCCCCCCGTCGCGACTTGCCTCTAATTCTTGGCATGTTGCAATCCCGTTGAATGCTCCCAGGGCTCTCAGTTGGAGTCGCAATATGAGAAAATCGACCGTGGTGCTGGTGCGCCTGGGTGTTCGAGGGCAGCCGGTTGCCAAAACTATTGACTCGTATAATGAACGATGAAACGGTGGTTAAGGCTATGACCACATCCATCATTTCCACCATTGAAACCCACTGGTTAATGCTGGTACTCATCACTTGCGCAAGGGGTCTCGACCCTTGAATGCTCCTGCGTGTGTGCATGGCTCGTTAATGGGCGAGTTGAAGGGAGCCGGTGGATGTATTAAATTCACGTCCCGACTCCCCTCCACGTGGCTGCATTGCTCTCCCTGTCACCCCATCCGGGGATTAATTGGGGCATATTACATTAGTATTTTTATTTTATTTATGTCAGCTTGGGTCCATTAGTTGTAATTGTACCTCCTAGTCTCCTATATATACCAAGGAGACCTTTTCATTTGGAATCATCTTGTATTTGTGAATTCATATGATGTATAATGAGGTTTCCCCCTCGAAGAGGCTTATTATCTGAATTTCTCTCTTTGTGAAGGCGTTGAGTACTTATTCCGAGGCTTTTTTTCTATTTTGATATTTGGTTCTTAACAACAATCCTCTTAATCATAATTTCAAATATAGAATGAGAGGAGCGACCCTTATTTTTTTGGGAGGAATAACAGGAGGACCAGGGCTCCTCGAAACAATTAGTTCTCCAAACCTTGCTAGACATGTCGAAAATCCCTCATTTCGTAGGCACATAAGCAAGCTACCTCAAAATTTAAAAGTGAAAGACATATGTCCTTTATTTGGTTCCTTAGAGAAAATTCCCCCATAAATGTTCCCAAATGATTTTTCTAACCCTAAATTTTAGAGGATTGCCCAATTCCTAAAAAAATGGCCCTTTAAAGATTGATTAAAGTTCACAACCCATATATCATTTTCTTGCAAGAGATTGTGATATATGGGGAGAAGGTTATTAATGAATCGACAAGAATTTTAAAGAGTTAGGATTTTTTCTTTATTGATGCTTTAGGAAGATTTGGGGGGGATATCATGGGATGGAAAAAAGGATCATTGAGTCTAACTAACTTCCAGGCGTTTGTATCAGGGCTAGGAATTACACTTTGCTCATCAGACATGGGAAAATAAATCACTTGTATAAACATTTATAGGCCTTATTCTCTAAACAAGAGTCATCATGACTTCTTGTTTGAAAATAACAATTTTATCTCACAATAAGGAAAAATAGATGTTAAGGTTGCAAAGTTGAATTCACAACTTGAACTTTTCGAGGCTCAATTAAGTACAAATAATTAGAAATGATCGAAGTGTTGGTAATGCATATTTAGTAGACAATATTTAATTGCATTTAATATGATTAACATATGAAAGTGATTGACTTGTTTGTSTTAAGATTTYGAGATAATTTCATGGATTGTTGTACATATTGCAATGAAAGGATTATATGAATAAATACTTACAATTGTTGGGTTGATTGAAAGTACAAATTATAGGTAGAATGGTCTTAAATATGACAATGATTATAAGTCCATAACAAAGACTCGGTGCTACCACATGCAAGAACCAAACATTATGAAAATAATCTCATACTTGTGAAATCTAATTTTTGTATGAAACAAGTTTGAAATAAAAGATTTATGATTAAAATCATTAATGATGATACTTCATGGTAACTATATGTATATGATCTAGGTGAGATGATGGATATGTCTTGGAAGGAAAAATGATGGTTGTTGATGTTGAAGAGCACGTAAAGAATGCCTATGTAGTGACACTAGAACCCTATGACGTGCCTTGATATGTGTTATGTTATGTTAGAGCAAGACACGGGGATGTCTTGAGTGTAAGACCCTACAAGTCTCATAGATCAAATCTCTAAGAAAATCAGGTTCAACAACATGTTTGAAAAGAATTTCTCTCATGAATGCCTTGTAATCTTAAGTTCAAATAGGCACAACATTTTTCCTTGCTAGAACTCTCTCAAACAACTGAATGCTCTATACAACATGTATGTTCAAGCTTTAATTTGAATATTCCATAAATGATGGTTAAACTCTAATTGGATCTGCTTCTCTCATCTCTTCTCTTGTTAGTATTGGTTAAAATTAGTAAACTTAATGGGCCATGGAAACCAAACCCAAATCCTCAAGTGTTCATTATTTTACCTATGTAATTGTAGTGAGGGAGCATGGGAAGACAATGGAAATAATAATTGAAAGCAACATGTGAAAATTGTATAGGAAACCATCGAGGACAAAGGGAATGATGTCCAATGCACATAATTCGTCAAAGATGACCTAAAGATTGAAAACACGTGTGTGTTCAAAGTACCCTCAGATTAGATGATGATCACACCATTTTGAGCCAGTAACTTGGACTTTTAGTTTTCTAATCACTTTCCGTAGGATTGTATGTACTCATAAATAATTAGCTAGCGTAAAAATGATATTAATGATATTTATCTAATTCATATTCGAAATGTGAAATAACACAAGGATTGAAGCAAACAATTCAACTTAGAGTTGTTCAAATCCAAAGGGATAATGGGAAAGCATGTGTTGTGCTCTCCAAGCCATCAGTAAGGTAGCCATGTCATTGGTATTAGATAATATAGAGAGTGTTAGATGTCTGATAGCTTCATGAAATTTATTTACAACATATAATTGTTGCTTAGCGAATAAACAATATTTGTGTCTTATTTTAAATGTTGAGTTTTTTCACATCACACTCAGATGCATGAATTTATGGGCTAAAGTATGTGGTGTATACTCAAATATGACATAGTTTTTAGGTGATGTAAATTGGGTGTTGATAGTTGCTTGAGTTTGTCATCTTTATCCCAATGTTCATGCTAGCATGTTGGTATCTCATTTCTTTCATATTATACTTAGTGGAACTAGTCATTTACTTGACCCGTTGATGTTGTAGGTCCAAGTTTATGTAACTAATATGATGAAATAAAAAGGAATATGAACATGGGAAGCATTAGAGACCGATGAAAAGTTTTTTTTTCATCTTGGAAAATTGAGTTGTACTTCAAGTGGGGAATTTAATTAGCCATCAAGTATTTGTGTTCATGCACGACAACGACCATTTCAAAACCAAGTGATTTATTATGATAACTATGCTTGGTTGAACATTTTTTGCCCAACACATAATTTTTTTTATTCAATTTTATGGACTAAAGCATGTATGCTATAATTTGAACAATCAAGAACTTTCTTGTATGTTGTATGCTTTACTTCTTTATTCCCAAAGATGTTTCAAGTAAGAGCCAAAACAAGTTAGGTTTTATGGGATGAATGCTCCAGATAAAACTTCCCTTAATCGATTGTTTTTTAGGTGTGATCATTGCAAGGACCGAGGTCCATTATTATATGATTAAGAATTTTTAATTTTGGTTTATTCTAAATTGAGGACATTGCAAGTATGGACTGGACTAGACAAGGTTTAGTGATTATTGGCGGAGATCTAAATTTCTTTGCGGGGGATTCCAAGGACCAGGGACCAATAGCTCAGGTGGATAAACTCTTATTATTCTTCATTAAAAAAGTAACCCTAATCCGAAGAAACAAGAGGATAGGGAAGCCCAAATAAAAAAAATATTGGATAGGATTTTAATTATAGAAGTGTTATTGTACAATCTGTAGATTGGGAAAAGCCCAACTCAACCCACATAAGTGTGAAAACTATGGGAGTACCTACCCATTGTCACCTTAGATAGACACTCCCTTCGCTTTAGTGATGACAAGTCACCACAAGGAAGGAATCCTGATGATCATAGGGGGATTGAGGTGGAAAGTGAAATAATGACTAATGGATCCCCTATAGGTCTAGTTTGGATATGAATATAGGGCTTGAAAAAGATTCTTGTGGAAGGGTATATGGTTTCCAAGTGTTGTGCACCTGCTAAACAATGTTAACCCTGCCTAGAACAAGACAATTGACGATAAACCAAACCTCTAATCAATGGGGAATTATGCTGTCCCAAATTGCAGCAGTATCGAAATATATAGATCAACAAATAAAGATGTTACTGGCTGCAAAATTAACCATCCAAAACATCAAATAATTATTGGGTAATCAAGCCCTAAACATGTAGATAATATCCCAATGTTTAAACATAAGTTTTTATGGCTAAATAGGGTTGAAAAAACATGTTATCAACAATATATTAGGGAAGACTTGTGGCTATAGAAGACTTTTTTTACAACAACAATTTATAGCCAATGAAATTTACAAGAAAAGCTCTTAAATGAAATCCCTTGACAAGAAGAATAATTAGCACTTTTTACTTGAAATTTTAGCAGTAGAAAGAGTGACCAAAGATGATAAACGAGAGTTTGCAACAACCCTAATGGCTGTATTAATAATTTTATAATAATGAGAGAATCACTTGGCTAAATAAGACGCCTTAGAGGCTCAAGCAAGCTTGTAACATGAAGAACAACTTTCGACTTAGACAATTGCCAAATCTCTATTTTTCATGTATACCAATGCAATGATTTTAGATCTCCAATGCAAATTAGACTAGTGCCTTATCAATTGGGTCACGAGGTCTCTTGATGTAAGGGCTGGTTGTGTTACCTCCCTAGGGGTGTAAGCCTTTTTACTCCGTAGGGACAACAAGACTAGCAAGGTAAATATAGGAGGGTGTAAGCCTTTTTACTTCTCCTAGCAACCTTTTCAAATTAACTTATCCAATA
>JZKD02S1685658.1:36125-62134 GCA_000966675.3 Picea glauca
TTAATTACATCAAATGGTCTCCAACCTATCATAAAATTTGTCTTTGGCTTCTTTAGGAAGACTACAACATGCTTGGGATGAACTTTCCCTTCTCTTCCTACAGTAAAAAAGGCTTAAATGTTTGCCTCTGGGTCCCCAACGGCACGGGGCTAAGTGAAGGCTTCTTTGGTGATCATCTTGATGATGGTTGTTGTCTTGGAAGTGAATTCCAATTTTCTAGCAATGGCTGGGGAGGAGCCTTCTCCTGCTTCTGATTCTTGTGGCTTTGGGATTCTAGGATATTTCTTGGTGGTGGGTTTCTTTGGAGGCATCGTTCCTGCAACTGAAGATGCTCAATTAGGGCCAACACATAGAATAATATTAGATCTTAATTTATATGTGAAATGAAATCAAAACCAGACTGGTACATACCTGTATGCTTGCTAAAATTTGTTGCTTAATACTCACTATACCTTGGAAGCCTTCTATGAGCCATTCGTCTCACTCCTTTGGATGTTCCAGACCTCTTTGCACGCAGAATTCTCTGGCTCGTAATAATTCAGGGTAATATAATGAGAGAGAACTTACCAGTCGCATCAAGCTGTTAATACAAGTAATGGGACGAAATTTAAACTACTTATCACCAATTCCCTGTAATCCATTTTGCGTAGGTTGACGGTGAAGGCGCAGAGGGAGATGCATTGTATCTATAGGTTAAAATGGTCATTGGGCTCTACGCACGAACTAGAGACTGATGCATGATCTTGGAATTAATCAATCAATTAAATGCATCGTATCTAGCATATATTTAGAGCTAAAACATCTCATCGTGTCATTTTCTAAAAGGGGAAGTTGGGGATCGATGTCGAGCTATGAGATTCTTCGTTGATACTCCTTACAAAATAAAAACCCACCAATGCCGAAATGTTTTTACGAGATCGACCGTCAGTGATTCCTTCCTTTCTCCACAAACAAATATTTCCTTTTGTGTTTCGTCGATACTGAATGAAGTTGGTCATCGACAAATTTCTTGTGCAATGCTTATCACGAAAGAAAAACTCCTTGTTTACTGATGCCGACAAAAACCAGCGATCGACATCCTTAGTTTTATAGAATGATTTTAGATATTTAAAATGAAGAAGACCTATCTCTTTAAATTGCAAGTGTATAAAAGGTATGTGTTTGGGTAATTGGATCAAGTTACTAACACAATTTCAATGATTTTTACTTAAATAGGAGTAGCATATCAGACAAATAAAAACCATCAATAATGAACACATAACAAAACAAATGATAAAGGAGTTCACCCCTCTCTTGGGATACATCTCTCGGTCCATATTCCCTTGGATCATTTTCATTATTCTTAAAAAGTTCTCTTACAATGCTCAGAATACAAAATAGATGGCTCCAATGGCTTCAAAACGTCCAAAAACCCCTAGCTAGGCTTTTTTGGCACCTGGTTTGGCCAAAAAATGAAGAAGTTACCCCTCGAAGAAGTTTTCCCCTTCAAGCTTGTTGTACCTACTTGCCAAAACGCACCTGTGAATGACCAACCTGGCTCCCGCAACATTCTTGGGCCTAAAAACCAACACACCCACACACTCCTCAAATTGGGGCAATCTATCAAACAATTAACATGATTAGTTCCCTTTGGGCGGAGGTGTTGGTCGCATGGGGGGCATGTGGCCACATCCCAACGCCTTTCTCACCCTCCCGTGGCTAAACCATTGCATATATTCTGCGCCATTGGTCACGTGGAGTGGCCATGTGGCCAAAGCTCCACACCTTCTGGCCTAAACTCCAAGTTGTAAAAATTCGTGTGCGCCAAGTTTTAAAGGTATGGTCGTGTTTTACAGCTATAGACCATGGGCTAAACAAAAGCCAACTATTGTATCCATCTAGGCACACAAGTAGTAAGGTCTGCACATATGGTATATTCTCTGGGTTTCTTACAAAGGACCAGGGCTATTAGTTGGATTTCCCTCACACCAACGTTGAGTGGAGGTTATATGAAATGGTGTATGTTGTATGCCTCGGGGGCTGGGGCTAGGCCCCAACCCTTTAGTTTTTCGTTATAACATTGGATGCAATTCAAAAATAATTTGCACCATATATGGTTAAGTCACATCGTGTGGGAGGGATGGTAGCCCGACCCTTTCCAATTCACTCCCCCCCCCCTCATTTAGAGGTCACAGGTTTGACTCCTATGGAGTCATAAACTTTTACCAATGCCAACCATTGGAGGGGTGCCACATGGCAGCCCATGACTGGGCCACGTGGCACCATTACATTCACCCAAAACAATGACACTTATCACAAAATTTTTCACCCATATGCCACCGAGCCTGATGAGTCAACATTCCAACTCATCTGCCACATCACTGTACGGTCGTAGGACATGTACGATCAGCTTCCACTTCATCACTGTATGAACTGCACAATCATCAAATTTTTGTCTCTTTGGAAAAATGAAGAGAATGTGATATATTTCTCATACAATGTTTGTTTGAGACCTTTCAAGTTGCGTTGGGTTCATAACGACAAGGCCTATGCACATGTCCGTTTTGAAGAAATTCCAAACACTTTTATTTTTGAGCAAAATTTGATCCCCTGGATCACACCTCCCCATTGGGAAGCTTTTGGACCTCCAAAAGACTACTTTTAGTCAATCTAGATATGAGGGTATAGTTCCCTCACTCTTACAATCTCAATCCATCCAGCCTTGCTTGGATTTTTTCCTTTTATGCCCATACAAAACTTGTCATGCCTTGATGTGTACTTGGCTTGGCTCTTTCTCAATTGTTCTTGAATGGTTTGTTGTACAAACTGAACTGGTTCAATGAACTTATTGGTGTGGTTATAATCATGGTGAAATTAATGTATATGCTCATCCCAAAACTTAGGATTCTTTCTTTGCAATTTAGCGATCATCTTTCCTATACCAAAATGGCCAGGAACAAGAGAAGAATGTTCTTCCCTTATCTTGTCGACTCTTTCACCCTATGAAAAACATAGCTTGTCAAGATACAAAAGTTTACCATGCACATAGGAATCCAATTCCTCAACTTGGTTAGTACGACATAAACTTGCATAAACATTTTTTCCATCAACATCTAAATCATATTGTTCCAAATATCTCTTATGCATGATAGGATTATGCTTGAAAATAACTAAAGCACTAACAATAGGCCTAGTAAGCATATCAGAAACTTTGTCATAAAAGTCTTTCTTATACCTTATCACCAAGTGGAAAACATAGCTTGTCAAGTCATGCAATGGAGCTTGCTTTTCTTTCAAATCCTTCTTCCATATGTCTCCTTCAACAATCATATATGTAGTCTTGTTCAAGGCTTTGAAATCTACCCACATTTGCCACATACAATCTTTCTTTGTTACCAAACCAATTGGTGACCTGCATGGCGAAGTTCTTGGTTTGATGACCCCTTTTTCAAGAAACTCTTGGGCTTGTTTTATGATTTCAACATTCTCCATGTTTGTAATCCTGTACATGTCAATGTTTGGAAGAGGACCTCCTTGATGCAATAGAATCTCATGTTGGATACCCCTTTTATGAGGCAATCCCCTTGATTCCTGAAACATCTCAACATTTTTGTTAACAACCTCATACAAATCAGATTGTAACTTTGCATCGCATCCTTTGAGAACTTCTTCTTCATCAATGTCTTTGGGTTTAGTCATCAAAAGTACAAGGTTCTTACTAGCATTGACTAGTCTCTTCATTTGTAAGTGACAAATTCATCTTCTTTGTATGTGCTCTAACAATGTACTCAACTCAATTTTTAAACAAATTATACTTGTTCTCATGACGATAAAAAATGAATCTCGTATCATATAAGTATGGGATTCCAAACACAATACCACAAATATCCAATGGAATAACATCAAGCTCTACCTCATCCATATAGTTTGTAGTGATGGCGAATCTAAGTTTACACCTTCTTGTCACATACAATTTGGCATTGTCACATATCCAACCTAAAGGGTATGGTTTAGGATGAGGAGTAGTTTCCAAATCTAGTTTCTTGACAATGTCTTCATAAATAAGGTTTTCTTGTGATCCCGTACCAAAAAGAGTATCTATCTTGGTATGTTTTGAAATTACCCTTATGTGGGAAAGCTCTATCCTTTCTTTTTCATGTTGAGTTTCATTGATGGTATAATTTGAAGAACTAGTGATTGCAATAGAATTCTTACCTTGTAAACCCATGGCTATGATTTTTGTTTCATCTTCTGAATCAGATCCTAAATCTTGTTGTATAGTTGCAACAATTTTTGGTTTCTCTTTGTTGTTGAACTTTTTGGGTCTCTTTTCAGGATGAAGTTTCCAACAATGGTCTTCATCATGGCCATCCTTTGAACAATGTTTAGATGAGAGTTTCTCTCTCTCTTTCTTTAATGAAGCATTTTTATTTCCATTTCCTTCAAACTTCCTCTTTCCCTTGTCTCCATTAAAAAAATTATTGATGCCCTCTTGAGGTTCATTCCTTCCTCTTTCCTCTAAATGAGTAGCCTGCACATATACTTCATCTTGATTTGAAGGATTAAACATAACTACTGTATTCCTCAATTAGTTATGCAAACCTCCAATGTATTTGAGAAAAGTATCTTGTGAAGACAAATATACACCCAAAACCAAAGCGCTTCTCCTAAATTCTTGACTAAAACTTTGAACATCTTGCCCTTTGGCTTGCCTAAAGTTTTTCCAATCCATAATAGTTTTCTTCATGTATGCTAATGGATAAAATTTCCTTTTAATTGCAACAATAAAATCATTCCAAGAGGATACAACTTTACCATTCTTCTTCATGTTCTCTTGAGTTTTGGCTTCCCACCAAATGAGTGTTTCACTGTCCAATATTAAATAAGCAAGATGAATATTAGTTTCATCATTTGTGATTCTTTGTATCCTATAATACATTTCAATCTGACGAATCTAGATATCTAATTTCTCAGCATTTACCTCTCCATTGTACATTGACAATTCAAACTTAATATCAAGATTTAGTAAAGGAGTTTTACCATGTTCTTTTGGAGAATTTGGAGGTGGTTGTGAAATGGTGGAAGAGGTGGAAGATGGAGGTGAAGGAGGTGGAGAATCACCACTCCCTCCATTTCCCTTTGGAATTTTATCACCACTGTCTCCATTTCCCTTTGGAGGGTTGGAGATTTCGCCTTACAATATTGCATTTCTTTATTCAAACAAAACTTTGACCATCTCAGTAATATCATAGAAATATATCTTGAAGTTTTCCTCCTCTGAAGGAAGAGTTCCATGGCTCTCCTCATGAGCCATTCTTGGTGAATATCTCCTTGAAACTTGAGGTGATTTGATAGTTCTCCTTATTAACAATTGAGAACTTGTCTCTACAAATTGACCTTCTCCTCTTGTGAGCTTCAACCTTGTAAGCATCGAAAAAAGAAAAAAAAAAACAACTTGCAAACAATCAAGCCTTCAAAAAACCTCTCTCTGATACCAACTGATTTGAAAATGGAATGAATATGTTTCCAATATATCTTTAAAACGAAGAAGACTTATCTCTTTGAATTTAAAGTGTATAAAAGGTATGTGTTTGGGTAATTGGATCAAGTTACTAACACATAATTTCAATGAGTTTTACTTAAACAGGAGAAACATATCATACAAATAAAAACCATCAATAATGAACACATAACATAGCAAATGATAAAGGAGTTCACCCCTCTCTTGGGATACATCTCCTGGTCCAGCTTCCCTTGGATCATTTTAATTATGCTTAAAAAGTGCTCTTACAATGCTCAAAATACAAAATAGATGGCTCCAATGGCTTTAGAATGTTCAATAATCCCTAGATGGGATTTTTTGGCACCTGGTTTGGCCAAAAAATGAAGAAGTTACCCCTCTTGGAAGTTTTCCCCTTCAAGCTTGTTGTACTTGCTTGCCAAAACACACCTGTGAATGACCAACTTGGCTCTTGCAACGTTCCTAGGCATAAAACCCAACACACATGAACACTCTGCAAATCAGAGCAATCTATCGAACAATTAATGGGATTAGTGCCCCCTTGGGCGGAGGTGTTGGTCGCATGGGGGGCATGTGGCCACGTCCCAACGCCTTTCTCATCCCCCCATGGATAAACCATTGCATATATTCCATGCCATTGGTCATGCGGAGTAGCCATGTGGCCAAATATCCACACTTGTTAGACTAAACTCCAAGTTGTAAAAATTCATGTGCACCAAGTTTAAAGGTATGGTTGTGTTTTAAATATATACACCAGGGGCTAAACAAAATCCAACTATTGTATCCATCTGTGCACACAAGGAGTAATGTATGGGCATATGGTATATGATCTAGGGATATTACAAATGACCGGGGCTATCATTTGGAGTTCTTTCACACCAATGTTGAATGGAGATTATATCAAATGGTGTATGTTGTATGCGTCGGGGATTGGGGCTAGGCCCCAACCCTTTAGTCCGCCACTATAACATTGGATGCAATTCAAAAATAATTTGCACCATATATGGTTAAGTCACATCATGTGGGCGGGCTGGTAGCTCGGTCCTTTCCAAGTCACTCCCCCCCACCCGGAGGTCGTGGGTTTTACCCCTATGGAGTCAAAAAAAATTACCAATGCCAACCACTAGAGGGGTTCGACATGGCATCCTACGACTACTCCACATGGCACCATTACATTCACCCACAACAATGATACTTTTCACAAAATGATTCGTCCATCTGCCACTGAGCCTATTGAGTCAACATTCCAACTCATCTGCCACATCAATGTACGACCGTACGACCTGTACGGTCAACTTCCATGCCAACACTATACGAACTACATAGTCAACAAAATTTTGCATGTTTGGAAAAATGAATAGAACGTGGTATCTTTCTCATACGATGTTCGTTTGAGCCCATTCAAGTTGTGTTGGGTTCATAATGATGAGGTCTACGCACATGTTAGGTTTGAAGTGATTCCAAGCAAAATTTGATCCCCTAGATCATTATGCTAACTATTGTTTCCCTTGAGAGCATTTTCATATCTTGCAGGCTTCTCACTAGATGTCATGTTGGTTCTTGAATCACCTTTGAATTTTTTTAGAATTTTCTTATATCTCAACCCTGTCTTGTCATATAGTGATCTCTAATTGCTTATAATGTTAGTTAGAGTTTCATATCATTTTATGAATTTTATTTGAGTCTTGGATTTCTATAGATCTTTTCTTAAGGAAACTATTTATGCTTCTAGTTTGTCAGAGATATTTTCCTTTTCTTTTATCTGATTTATCAATACTTCTTCCTTTATTTTGGCTTCTTTTAGCTGAATTTTTAGGATGCATATTTCTTTACTGACCATATTGTCTTTGTCTTTGTAGAGCTGCAATTGTTCTTTTCTTAGTCCGTCTTTTTCTTGAGTCGGGAGATTTCCTCCAAAGCACTAATAAGTTCTCCTTCCATGTCTACTACAAATTCAAAATATTTTTTGTTTGTTTGATCATATTTGTATTGTTCCAAAGCCATGAGAAGTTTTTCATATTGAATTTGATATGTCTCATATCCTTCTTTTTCAGTTCTACTATTATCATCCTTTGAATAAAAACTATTCCTTTTAAAATACTTTTTAAAATTCCTAGGTTTATCCTTGCCTTTTCTTTCATTTTCATTGGTGTTATATCCTTTAAAAGGATTGTTGGCCCTTAACCAAGTTATGAGGATCCTTAGTCATGTTTGACCTAATTTTGGGACTTCAATAGCATGTCTAAGGTGGAGCACAAGTCAAAGCAAATATCGTGGGATCTTGGCCCCTTTTTAGGGCTTTTTGGGTTTTGGGGTTATGTAACGGGTATGGGGATGTCGGGCCATGGGTTTACCCATGTTTCGGCCCATTTTTTAATGTATAAATAGATATATAGGTGATGTAGGAAGAGGGTAGTGAGCTAAGTGTAAGTGATAGTTGTACATGCTTTGTGCATGTTATGTTAGACTTGCAAGGCTAAGTGCAAGTGACTGTAAGAGACTGTGTAAAGGATTTGTGCTGTAACCTAGCTCGGGGAAGGAGGATATAGCGAGGTGTGTGCAGATCTCCTGTCCTATGCGGAGTAGGATCTTATGGCTCTGTGCATGTAGCTGATTGATAGAAGATAATAAAAGAGAAGAAGAGTTGGTGGACGTAGCCCCAGGCTGAGGGTGAACCATGTATATCCTATGTCGTTGTGATTTGTGTGATGTATTGATGTGTTTATGCATTTAATTTCTTATGTTCTTTGATATAGATGAATGATAGATAGATTTGGTGATGCTTTATGATTAATAATATGGATTAATGCTATATCTAACCTATCTGAATGTTCTTAGTTCTTGAATATACTAGATCTGGTTGAATACCGGGATGCTCTGTAATTAGGTTTTTATCTGCGAAGTAGGTACTGGTTAAATACTGATGAACTATAATTTCTAAGTTCTTTGATAGAGTATTGTAATCACAGATCTGTGTCCCAGCTAACGTTGCAGACATATGCATCCTGCAACCACCCCTGCCTCTACCTCAGGTGAGATTTCATCTGTTTCGCAAGTGTTTATTAAAGGGCCAGTATTTAGGGTTTTGTTGGTGCGTTGTTGTAGTGTTGAACCCCTCGTCTTCCCCTATTCCAACAAATGGTTCCGTTTTCGGGACCTGAAACTGTGATTGCTGGGAACTGAAGAAAAGAGAAATGTTTGTATGTAGATCTGTTTCCCTAGTGCGCAGTATTCTACTTGACCTGAAAATCTCTGTGCTAAGAAGATAAGTCGGATATGAAGAAAAGAGGTAAGATTGTGAAGCTTTGTGATTTGTTAAAGGTAAGAACAATGAAAAGTTTTGATTGAAAAAGGTAAGATAAGTGGAAATTTTTGTTTCAAAAGTACGAATCTAGGTATGTTTGATAAATTATGTCCTAGCTTGAAAAGTAGGGCAGAACTAGATGAAATAAGGTTTGATATGAGTATATCTGATAGAAATAATGAAATATATGTTATTCCTATACATAGAAATAATGTTTGGACTAACATATGGATGCATGATCTTAGAAAGATTTTTTTGCAGGTTAGCTACTATGATCCTAGTGTGCAGTATAGGATAGGTTGGGGATCATTTGAATTAAAAAGAGGATTAACCCTTTTTTATAGTTGTAGAAGACCAGGACACCTTGCTAAGGAATGCTCTAGTAGAATACCTAGTTGTCTTTGTTGTAAAGCTATGGACCATGAAGCTTTGGATTGCCCTAGAATGATTGCTAAAATGGAAAGAATGAATATGAGACAAGAAAACATTGAGAAAGGTCTGTTAGCACTCGGTAAATTTTCTAGAGGTTGAAAAAAGAAAAAATTTACTAAGGTAACCTTAACCAACCGCTTTTAGAACTGGGATCTAGCCCTTCCAGCTCCAGAGAGGGATCTCTCTGTATGATTTAGCTTTGTTTTATTTTATGATATTAGGCTAGTTAAAGAAATCGTTGGTTTTGTTGTAAAGGGTTTGTAAAGTTGGTTGAGACAAACTACACGTCTCTTGGGCTATGGGGTCTGTTTAAATCAAATCCGAGAAATAACCAGAAACGCCAAAGAATTTTTCCACAGGGCGAGGTAATACATTCACTGGATATTTAATATTTAAAATGATGAATGGAAGAACAGATGAGGAAAATAATTTCAACTAACAAGCAGTTAAGAATTTCTTAATTGAAGATATTTAGAAGATAAACATTTAAATCTCTAGAATCGGAAACAGGGTATCAGAGATAAATCCTGCAACATAACGCTATTCGTAAAGATTAGATTTCATACAACAAAATGAACTACAGAGAAAGAAAACATTAACTCAGGGAATCACATCACTAGTGAACATACGCAAGAATCCTGTAAAACGCCTCTTCTTTATTAATGGTGGATTTCTTCAAAAATGATACAGCTCGATAGAAATCGGGTGTGAAAATCAACAACCCTCAATACCTCAGAAAATGAAGTATTTATAAGACAAAATACATACGCTCCTGTCGTAACTGATCAACACGTGTTCATGCTATTTTTAGACAAACTATCTTAACTAATCAAAACTATTTTTGATGACTCATTACAACTGTATACTGAATTTCAGGGGTAGGCCGTTGGCGAGGTGCCTCTGCAACCTCTGCTAACAGGACAACTGACTGGAAGCGACAGCTCATCTACTAATCTAGTAGATCACACAATTCTTCCCATCTGATGTGACCTGGCACTGTTACTTTAAGTAATCTCCTGTACACTTCATCCATGTCTGTGCACTTAGAAAATGTAGGCTTGATGATGAAAATGTGCTTAATTTCATGCTGGATACTAATATCCAACTGCAAGGCGTCCATGAATGCTCTTCCTGTGATGCTTCCATGTATTCCTGCAAACTTAGAATTGTCCTTGGACACTTCGGTCAACCTTTTCTTATAATCAGGAAGCGTCATCAATTTGTCATTTATGACCTTCATACCAGGCAGGCCCTTCCTTTGCAGGGCATCTATCTTGTGGAAAAACTTTTGCATTCCTTGATCCATGACTTGGATCTTCTCCTCAAGCTGAAGCATGAGACTCCTTTTCGTCAGAACTTCTTCACTTCCAATATGGTTTATGTCCTATCTTAAATTTTTAATTCTTCGAGTTCCTCCCGGGTCTTCGAATTCAGGAACCTTATGATTTCATTAGCTTGGGCTGGCATGTCTCCCAGTTCAGTTCTGATTTTCTCCATAGCCTATTTGCTCCTCTCGAGCAACTCGTTCTGTTCAAACATGATCTGAACCATTGGCCAGATTTCATTAATGGACTTAGAAATATCTGTCCACACAAGTTCTTTAACCTCTGCCAAGGTCTTTCCTACCATTGTCTGTTTCTGGAGCTACTGCAACTCCTTCCTGATCTGCTCATTCACCTGTTTTTCTTTAGACAAACTTGTCTGGAAATAAACTTTTATCTCTTGGAGATTTTCCCACTCTTTCTTAAGCCTGCTGATTTCTGACTCTTGCAGGTTCATTCTCTCCATAGACTTGGCCAGGTCTGTAGCTCCTTCTGGTAGGGGTGCCACTGTTGCAGATGGGATGACTGTCACCGTTGGTGTTGCAATTGGGATGGCACTCAATGGGATGCCTTCCATTGGCTTTGCCTGCTCTTTCTCCTTGAGCAGTCTCTCTATCTCTGGCTCCATCTCCTTTAACTGCGCATTCTACTCCAAGATTAATTTCAGCATCTCATCCTTTTCGCCTTCCCTTTCAGCTATTTCTTTCATCCGTGGGTCCTCTGTTGGAGGGATCTTTAGCTGCTTTCTCAATGAGGTGATGTCAACATTCTTCTTTTTAATCATTTCTTTGGCAGCCTTGACGTTCGTCGAGTCATAACCGATCTTGAGGACCAACTCCTCCAGAGTCTTTATCTTGTTGTCTTTCATGAAGGAAGACATCTTCTCTAGCTTCAGTTGGGTCTGGGCATTGCTCAATGCTATCCGAAACTTTGATGCAGAAGTTGCAACGCGGGCTAAAGTGTGGGAAATCATTTCCCCAGTTTGCTTATGCAGATCCATTTGATCTGCCGGATGCACATCTTTTGCTTGGAACTCAAACGGGGCCCTCTTGTAATTAGATATCACCTTTGGATCAGGCACTTGTGCTTGGAGAAACTCCATATGCATCCTACCCTTCTCTGTATCAAATGCTGAAAAAATTCTATGCTGGGTCGTGGATGACTGCTTCTGGAACTGTGCATAAGAGCTGCTGGTGAGCGACTGGTTCTTCTTTTTTATCATGTCATATTTTTCAAAAATGCCCAACTTGGGCCCAGTCTTGCTTGGTGGAGTATCGAAGGGAGAATCCGTGGATTTTACTGCTACTTATTTAAGCTGACTAGAGCAAAAAGATGAAGTGAATTGCTTGGCCCCAGTGGTGGTCACTGTGGTAGTCACTGTGGTAGCTTCTGCTGTTGTGTCGGTCATTGAAATTGTCTTCATCTTTTTAGAGTGAATTTGAAATTCCTCCGGTGACACCTCTGTTACAGGAGGATATGACTCCTATCGAGGCCTCTTCTCCTTGAGGACCTGTGGCGTGGTAGCAGGTAGCGCACTTGTTGAGAGCCCCTGCTGTTCCAAGTCTAGCAAAGTGTCAGGCAGCCAGACTGCCTGATTCGCAAACTTCTCGATCTCTAGCTTGGACTCGTGCACATAAGGGGCATTTTTTTTTTTACCCTCATGTCCGAAATGATCCCGTGGGAATCATAGTGCCAGACGAAACTCGTGGAGAATTTCATCTCCTTCAAAATTCGATCGGCTTCCTCCCCTACGCCCCGGTTATTGCAGATAAAAGGACCAATTTGTCCTTTGATTCTCAACTGCTGCTTTTTCTTAAGTGAAACAAAATGAATATCATCAGAGTTCATAATCTGCCTTATATATTCTAATGCGAAAAGTCTTACCGGTACATATCGTGGCAGTTTATAGGGCGCTAATTCTCACCCAAAGACCCTGATTTCTATGTGATTCTGGCATAAATACCAGTCTCTTGTCTGAACGTTGTCCGAGAGATGCAGGATCCTCTGGACTTCATCATTAATCCGTGGCTCAGGCATGCCACGTAACATACTCACCACAGGGTGGTAGAACTAGTCAATGAATGTCGTGAAGTCGTATTCGACAGAATTTTGCTTCAGGAGAGAGGTCCATGCTGTGACTGGCTGAGGCTTCCCATTGGCATCCATCTTCTGCATGGAAAAGTTGAGCCTGTCGGCTTGGAAATAGAGGAACATGTAAGCCAGAATGGATGAATACCTTAACATTCCTTCGGTGGCGAAATTGACGAACTGCTCATGGATGTTGTTGGCCAGGAAGGTGCTGTAGTCGAACTGCGTGGTTGGTCGTTCATCATTGGAGAAGATGGACAGAAAGCCCAAGATGGGCTCATCCACCCATTGATCAGAGTAGTATCCAAGCATAGCACACAGAGCCAAAATAATCTGATTCCCTTTGACGGAAAACATGGAAGAAGGATACGGGGGATTAGTGGTCGGGATTGGAGCAGAAGTGGGAAAAAACAGCTCGAAAATCTGAGCTCTTTGCGGGAAAGTCATCTTCTGGTAGAGCTCAGTGAGGATTTCTAAGTTAAACGGGGACGTGGATTCTACTTGGGTGATTTGTAACATCTGGTCGATATCCTCAGGGATGATGAAGAAAAGAACGTCTCCGGATGAAGAAATGATGGCTTTCTGGTCGGGCAAGTAGTGGACCTGGCAGCGGAGGGAAAACTCGGGGAAATTATGGATTTGGGGGAACATATATAAGGGAAAATTGGACTCCCAGAGCTCAATTTCATCGCTTTGGTCCAGGAAAACCTCCCGAAGCCACGACTGGAGATCAAAGAAGTCGAAACTGCAAATGGTATCGGCTATCAACCGGTCCTTATCGACCAGGGGAATCTTATCCAGGTCCACCGGAGGAGGAACGAATGGATTCTCCTTCTCTTCAGCTGGCTTTGTCTTGGACACCATTTCGGCAACTGTACCTGCAACAAACAACATTAGTGGGGTCTACTGGTGGTGGAGGAAAGCGACGGGGAAGAAATGGGAAGACGATAGATATGTTCTCTGGTGCGATGGATGGTTCTGGCGCGAGGGATGAATAACGAGTGAAAATGGGCACAACGGTGTTTTTATTCAAAACTGGGTCGGTCGGACGCGGGAAAATGGTCAGCATGACAACGGGCATATTATCCAGTCATTAATGTACAACGGGCCACTTGGGGTGATATGGAAGGTGACGGTAACCAAAGTATACGGACGACTGACGTGGAGGTTGGTGATTGGGGGTAAAAGTCGCCAAAGGGGGTTGCTTATGAGTGAAGGGAGTTATGGGACTGACAACCTGGATGGATGGAAGTTATGGGAAGTGACCCGACCCCAGTAGCAAGTGATTCGAGTGGGCTTAGTGGAGGATGACGTCCAGGGGTGATGGGATGTCAGGAAGCATGTGAAGGATGGGACTTCTACACCAATAAGACAACGCCACCTGTAAAAGGGGGCTCGCCTCAAAGAATATTCATTTCGGACCCCCCCCCCTTTGGTTAAAAGTAGAACACCCGGGGGGGTCCAGAATCAGTCACGAACCATTGATCTGCGCGCTTGTCTGATGGCCGTCCAGATCGGCGCGCCCCTTAAAATCAATTCTGGACCCCCCCCTCCATTAAAAGCAGAACGGAGGGGGGGGGTCCATAATCCAATGTGGACCACCGATTTGAGCGGTGGATTAAAAGTCGTCCAGATCTGCGCCCGATTTATAACCAATTCCGGACCCCCACCCTCCGTTAAAGGCAAAACGGGCGGGGAGGTCCGGAATCCAATATGAGTTGTGGATTCGCGCGCCCCTTTCAAGACCGTCCAGATCTGCGCAAGCATTACCATCGATTCCGGACCCCCCCCCTTTTGATTAAATGTAGAACACTAAGGGGGGTCTGGAATGCTCTATGACCCGTTGATCCGAGCGATGAGATCTGGACCACTCGAAAGTGACCGAAACATATGTCAAGGGTGGAAAATGTCGTGTGTAAGGAAAACTCAGGATTAGTGCTTTCTCATGGGTCTTTCTTCGACTTTCTCATAGACACCACCAAGGGGACATCATTTCCACTACACTTAAGCATTGGAGTCATGGGGTAACAAATTTATCAATCTGGTTTATTTGGGCAAGGTGGCTAAGTAGTAAATCTACATTCTAACCTACTTTCACAAGACAAAAAACCCAGATTAAACTGTTGGGTTAAGGTATTATTTTTCCTAAGGGCTATCTGATCAGGATTAGACGGTCTGATCAGATGTATTCACTAGTTCTATCCTAGGGGCTATCTGATCAGGTTTAGATGGTCTGATCAGATGTATTCACTATCCTATCAACATTGAAAATTTAAAAGGACTTGGTCATGCTTGAAAGGTATGACCAAGTCACTGTTATTGCATGGGGCTTTTTATTTCAAATCTTTTTGCCCTCTTTTCTTTTCTTTTATCTTTTCCTTTTTTTCTTTTCTTTTTTCTTTTCTTTTCTCTTTTTCTTTTCTTTTGCAAAAATGAAAAATGGATTTCCCATAAGAACACTAGATACAGATAATATCAATAATATCCAAGTCATAAGTTGATTCCCATATTTTATGGGGTGATAACAGCGACTCCACCCGGGGATGGTACTTGCCCTGTTAAGTGCCAAGAATCCAGTTTCCTATCATTCTGATCCTATCTGTCTAGTAGCCTTAGTTGGTCTTATTCTCAGGAAAATTTTTGAAAAACAGTGACCAACAGCTTAGGGCCTTTTCTTCGGGCTTCAACCAACTAACCAATGTTCCTCAATTCGGAAAATGCATGTAAAGGATGAAAATTAAATCCGGTATGTACAATGGAGAGTGAGTTCTTCCAATCTCTTACTGAGGAGGGATATAATGTTTCAACATTCTGCCATTCACAGGTGCTCCTGGCATATCTGACCCATCAGCATTGTTTAACAAAAAGGTGTTTTTTCCTCTGAAAGCTTGTATCCTGTAGGGCCCTGTCCACAGATGATCAAATTTCCCGTGCTTTCCCTTGTCCTCATTCCTGTCATCCCATCTCAATACCAGGTCTCCCAGCTCGAAATCATCGTCCTTGGTTCGTTTGTCAAATATATTCTTAATGTTCTCTTGGATGACTTGCGTTTTGTTGAAAACATCCTCTCTAGTCTGCTGCAAATAAATCATTTGATTGATTCGTCTCTGGGAGTCATTTGGCTCAGCTTGTATTTCTTGAAGTAACTTCATGACGGGAACTCCCAAAGAAGTTGGGAAAACGGCCTCTATACCATAGACCAACTGGTATGGTGACATACCAATTGACCTCTTGGTGGTCAGTCTATCTTCCCATAAAGCAAATACCAGCTTATCATGCCATGATTTTTTATTCTCCTGCAGTGTTTTCTTGATGATATTCACCAAAGTCTTGTTTGATGATTCTGCCAACCCATTCCCCTGAGGGTAGTAGGCTGTGTAATTCCCCAAGCTAATATGGTAATGGCTGCAAAAGTCAATAAGTTTCTTTGACCGAAAGGCAGCCGCATTGTTAGTAATGATCTTTCTAGGACAACCAAAACGGGATAAAATATTATTTTAAAGAAACTTGATAATTATAGAGTCAGTGGCTTGCCTGCTAGGTACAACCTCGATCCATTTGGTAAAATAATCGGTAGCGGTAAGGATCCACCTATGTTGGCCTGAAGATGGAGGGTGTATCTCTCCAATGAAATCAAGTCCCCACTGTTGGAAAGGAGCCTCAACTGAAACTGGTTTAAGAGGTAGAGGTAGGAGCTTCCTTTTACCCTCAAACAGTTGGCACTGATGACAGGCTGTTACTTTATGATGTACATCTGCAAACAAGGTGGGCTAGTAAAATCCAGCTCTGAGTATTTTGTTGGCGGTAGTTTTCCAGTTTAAATGGCCACCACATTCACCTGCGTGAAACTCCTGCAAAACTTTGTCAGCTTCATCTTTCAGTAAACAATTTAGAAGAATACCTGCAGGATCTTTCCAATACAAATTTCCTTCTAGAATACAGAATTTCAAAGCTTTCAACTTTAAAAATCTAGCTTTAGTTTTAGTCAAACCAGCGGGAGCTTGTAAATTTTGTAAAACAAAAATAAGGTCTGCATACCATGGAGAGTTTAGAAAAACCTCTTTAACGTTTGGAGTCGCCATCTCACCCAGTTCATCTTCCACGTCTAGAAAATTAATGTCAAGAGCCTGAAAGTTAGATTCAGCCATCAATTTGGCAAGGCCTTGGCCTTTGATCAATTTTGTGGGCTTAATTTCAATGTCGTATTCTAGAATAACTGCAATCCACTTTACCCATCTCCCATCATGGTTGTCTTGTGTCAAGATATCTTTTACTACCGCTTTTAGAACATAGTCTATGACATGTGAATGGAGAATATAGACCCTGAAGTTCTTTATAGCCTTTACCAAAGCGAAAGCCTGTTTCTCCATAATGTTATAGTTCAGTGCAGCGTCTCTTAGAGATTTGCTGAAGAAAGCTATGGGTTGTTCGTACCCTTCACTGTTCTTCTGCAGTAATAAAACCGCTATAGTATGTTCCGAGGCGAAAGAGAAAAGATAGAAATCTTTTGTGAAATCGGGGCTAATCATAACTGGAGCCTCTGTGAGAGCTCGTTTGACCTGTTCGAAGGATCGTCTGGACTCTGAGTCCCATTTTATTTTAGCATCCTTTTTAAGCATTTTTGTGATATTTCGGAGGAGCTCAGCTAGATTAGGAATGAATCGTCGAAGAAAGTTAATTTGCCCTATGAAGGATTGCAGTTCTTTTAGATTCCTTGGGTGTTCTAACTTTAGTATGGCCTCTATTCTGCTGGGGTCAATTCTGATGCCTTCTTTAGAGATGATGTGTCCCAGCAGTTTACCTTCTTCTAACCCAAAGAGGCATTTCTTGGGATTTAAAGAAATCCCAAACCTTCTACATTTTTCGAAAACTCGTCTAAGGTGCCACAGGTGTTCATCGTCAGATTGGGAGAAGACAGTCACATCATCCAGATAAATGACGATAAACTTACCTGACTCTTCGATGAAAGCGATGTCCATCGCCCTTTGGAAGGTAGCTCCAGCGTTCATCAGACCAAAGGGCATCTTCACATACATGAAAGTGCCCCAGGGGGTGGTGAAGGCGGTTTTTTCCCGATCGTCTGGGTGAACTAGGACCTGGTTGTAACCTGAGAAACCATCTAACAGAGAGATTCGACTAGATCCGACCACTCTTTGCAGGAGGTGATCCATTTTAGGCAAGGGGTAGTTATCCTTCAATGACGCTTTTTTCAGATTCCGGAAATCTATACAGAGTCGGATTTCCCCAGTTTTCTTGCGAGTAGGGACTAAATTAGAAACCCACTTGGAGAAACAGAGTGGGACTATGATCTTGGCATCATACATTTTCTTAATCTCTTTTTCTATCAAGGGGAGCAACTTGGGATTTATCCTCCTAAGTTTCTGCCTAAATGGTTTCTGGTCATCCTTTATGGGAATCCTGTGTTGTATAATGTTGGTGTCATAGGCTTTCAAATCTTCGTAGCTCCATGCAAAAACGTTAGGAAATTCTTTGAATAACTCAATGTACTTAAGCTTTTGTTCTGGGGGCAAAGATTTAGACAGTTTAACCATCTTAGGTTTCTCTTCAGTTCCTATATTGCAGTCTTCTACCTCTTTCCCGTGGGCTTCTATTTTGGGCTTCTTAGCTACATCGTCATTGTCAAACAGATCCTCTAAAGGGACAAGACCTCTAGGTAGAATATTGCTCTTTAGTTGCAAAACTTCGGCCTCCAGTTCGTCGTCTCCTAACTCTCCTAAGACTACTGTGTCTTCTGTATCTATTGTATTTACAGTATTAACACTATCTATTTCAAACTCAGAATTATTTACATTTTCCTTTTCATTTTCATTTTCTACATCTATGTTTGTACATTCAAAATCATTCTTGCATTGCAGAAAGTCCTCTATATGATCGTCATTTCCAAACACTTGCCAATACCTGATATTATCGGGCACTGTCAGTCTGCACTTCACTTCAATCGTGTATGGGAGAGTTTGTCGGAAAGGGATCTTGTAGGAAGCAGTAGATGTAGCTAATTCGTCCGCCATAATATTCTGTCCTCTAGGCATGACCTACAAGTCCACCTCGTTAAAACACTTCAAAGCATCGAGAATGACATTCCTGTAGGCTCTAAGGCGCGGATGTTTGGCAGCATATTCACCTTTGATTTGTTTAATTATTAGTTCAGAGTCACCCCTTACCATTATTTGCTTAGCACCAACTTTCTTCAGTAGCTTCAGACTGAGCATTAGAGCTTCATATTCAGCCATGTTGTTAGTACAGTGGAAATTTAATTTATAGGAATGATTTTCTGAATACCTTTTTTTATGATTATGCAACCAGACACCAGCTCCTGCTCCTTCTTTACTCACGGCTCCATCAAAATCCATACTCCAAAAATTGGTAGGGAACTCTTCATTGATTACATTGTTCATCTTAGCTGCCTCGCCTCTTTCTGGGCCTTCGTCTTGACTAGCTACCTCTTCCACCAGCTGATTTCCTGGCTCTTTGGTATCACCATCATTGTATAGGATGAACGAATCTAAATTTGAATGAGCAGAGTAAAGGGGGTAATTGTGAGGTTTCTCTTGGCTGCTGACCATATACTTCATCAGCGTGTCTCTGTATAACCTCCTTTGTTGTCCAAACACTGGGATTGTGGCGTACGACATGTCCAGCTGCAAGGTCCCTTTCAATTTGGCTCCCCAAGATCGGGATAACAACATACCATATTTTGGCGGGATGTCGGCAACTACCACATCCATAACCATGCTTTTCGAAGGGATCTGAACCACGGTTATGCAGAGGTCCTTAATCAGACCAATACATTTGACTTTGCTAGAATCAAATGAGTGTAAATCCTTGTAAGGCCGAGTGACCTCGAATCCCAGTTTTTCCATTACCGCCTTAGGCATCAGATTATGTGAGGCACCTGAATCCAACATGGCGTTATGAAATATCAAATCATGTATGTTAAAACTTATGTAAAAGGGAGCTACATCACTGGCATCATCTCGACCATCCACTTTAGGTCCAAAAAGGAGTTCGGGATGATCGTCCATAAGGTTCACCGCATCTGAGTGAGTCACTGATCCCAAAGTTAAGGCTTTGGTGCCTATGTCAGGTTCAATGGCTAATGCTTTTAGTACCTGCGAACGATAACCGCCTCTGCGTATCAACTCTGTCAGTGGGACGGGAATTTTAATTTTGGCCAATTCTGCCTCCAAGCTAAAAGGTGCAAGTGTTCGGGTCTGACTCATTGGTTCTGGTTGGTCCCCCATATTCCTCTGGTTAGAAGTACTAGGCAGATTAGCAGGTGAAACTACGGGCTGTGCTGGTATTTTCAGTATAGTGATGTTTTTCTTCACCGGAGCATCAGTTCTACCTTTCTCAGGAGACTTTTCTGCAGTGCTCTTCTCAAGACTCTTCTCAGTCTCAGATACTCTCTGTGTTCCGGACGTCCTTTTCGAGGAATTTCCTTCTGCCTTCTTACTTCACAGATCGTATTGGCGGTGCACCTCCAAGATATCGTTTTCATAGGCCTGTTGTCCTGCATCCTCGGCCTCCTTACTTACCTTTGCTTGATTTAGCAGAAAGAGTTCCTTCTCTTCTCGAGTGAGGAAAATGGCCTCATTATCATGAATACCCATAAGGTTGATATGAGTGTCCTCCAATTCTTCATTTACTTCCCCCCCATCATCAACATAGTTTTCTTGCAAGGGAGGTCTGATCAGCTGATCAAGGCCTCTCTGATCTCTTTGGTCCCTTTGATCCCTAGGATCCCTAGGATCTCTTTGCCTGATTTGCGGGGGGTTTCTTCTAAAGTTGGGGTTTCGGATCTGGGGAGCAGGTGCATTGTCCCTAGGAGGGTTTCTATCGGACAAATTTATTCTTTCCATCATTAATTCCACTGAACGGGCCAAAGAATCCAACTTGGAATCTATGGTCGATGTGGAAGGCTCTTCTTTGATAGTGACCCTTCTTTCTGACCTTTGTCGGGCCCATTTCGCCAACAGATTTGCTTCCACGCTAATAGAACATTTCTGCATGTCTTCAAGGGTGGCAGCATTTCGTTCTCTCAACTGGTAAGACATGTCAGCATCGAAACCATCAGGGAATTTAGTCAATTCCAAACCTGGGGAAGGTTTGATTTCATTAGGGATTGCATTATACAAGTTGTTAAAACGGGTGCAATAGTCTTGAACCGTCTCACCTTGATTTCTCTTTATGTTCTCGTATTCTGACAGTATTTGGAGAGGGTTTTTCTTTACCTCCCATCGGTCGAGGAAACTTCTTTGGAACGCGACAAGGTCAGGGATTGATGCTGCAGGTAAGGCTTTGAACCACTTCTTGGCGTCCCCTATCAGACTCTGGGAGAAAAGTCTCATCTGAATGTCGACTTCATCAACTTCTTGTAAATCTAAGTAGTCATTCATTTTATCTACATGTTGTTGTGTGCTTAATGTTCATTTTGCATCAAACTGTGGCAGCCTCGTCTGGTAGTCTTGGGGCATGGCATGCAAAGGTACAGCCAACACCAAAGGTGCATATCTAGCTGCCATGATGGGCGGAGGAGGCGGAACAACGACCGGGGTGGTAGGAGAGATAGCAACTAAAGACGAGGGTGACGAAGGACTGGGTGGGGTTGAGGTATTGATTCGTAGCTTAGTCGCAGGAGACAAAACTTCGGGGGTTCGAGGTTGCACCACAGTTGGGTCGAAGATGAGCTTAGACACAATGGTTTCGGACCGAGTTCTAACCAGGTTTCGTAGCGGAAAAGGCTCAAGATCAAAGCTTTGTAAGCTATCAGGTTCTCCAGAAAAGGAAAGAGACTTGTTCTTTGGAGTACTTCTCGCTGAAATGGAAACAAAGGTCTTTCGCCTCAATAATTTCTCGGGGTTATCTAATGCTGCGAAGGGTTCTGGGTCTGGATGAGATCGAGTGTGGACTTTCTTGGGAGCCAGAACTCTTTTTGGGTTTGTATATATATATATATATTTATTTTATGATAAATGCAAACTAAGAGAGATTCCTACGCTGACATTGTCTAGCTTCCAATTGTTCCTGAGCAACTATGTCACGTTCGATGGCTTCCCACAAACGCTCAAGCTCTTCCCTGTTATTGGTTGTTTGGAGGATTAAGTCAAAAAGGTTTGATGCAATATGCGTTTGATTCGATAGTCCAGGCTCGATATTAGGTTGTACTGCTGTGGGGACAGTCATAGAGGGACAAAAAGGTACTAGGAAAAAAACTGGAAGTAATATGTACAGAGTTGATCAACCTATCAATATTACTTTCTTCTCAAAGTCAACTTTCTTAAGGGGAAAGAAGTCGTGAGATATCAGTTTTAGTTGTCCCCAGTGGAGTCGCCAATTATGTTAGCACTCGGTAAATTTCCTAGAGGTTGAAAAAAGAAGAAATTTACTAAGGTAACCTTAACCAACTGCTTTTAGAACTGGGATCTAGCCCTTCCAGCTCCAGAGAGGGATCTCTCTATATGATTTAGATTTGTTTTATTCTATGATATTAGACTAGTTAAAGAAATCGTTGGTTTTGTTGTAAAGGGTTTGTAAAGTTGGTTGAGACAAACTACACGTCCATTGGGCTATGGGGTTTGTTTAAATCAAATACGAGAAATAACCATAAACACCAAAGAAGTTTTCCACAGGGCGAGGTAATACATTCACTGGATCTTTAATATTTAAAATGATGAATGGAAGAACAGATGAGGAAAATAACTTCAACTAACAAGCAGTTAAGAATTTCTTAATTGAAGATATTTAGAAGATAAACATTTAAATATCTAGAATTGGAAATAGGGTATCAGAGATAAATCCTGCAACATAAGCTATTCGTAAATATTAGATTTCATACAACAAAATGAACTACGGAGAAAGAAAACATTAACTCAGGGAATCACATCACCAGTGAACATACGCAAGAATCCTGTAAAATGCCTCTTCTTTATTAATGGTGGATTTCTTCAAAAATGATACAGCTCGATAGCAATCGGGTGTGCAAATCAACAACCCTCAATACCTCAGAAAATGAAGTATTTATAAGACAAAATACATACGCTCCTGTCGTAACTAATCAGGACGTGTTCATGCTAATTTTAGACAAACTATCTTAACTAACCAAAACTGTTTTTGATGACTCGTTACAACTGTATACTGAATTTCAGGGGTAGGCCGTTGGCGAGGTGCCTCCACAACCTCTGCTGACAGGACAACTGACTGGAAGCGATAGATCATATACTAATCTAGTAGATCACACAGTTCATCCCATCTGATGTGACCTGGCACTCTTACTTTAATCAATCTCTTATACACTTTGTCCATGTCTGTGTACTTAGAAAATGTAGGCTTGATGACGAAAATGTGCTTAATTTCATGCTGGATACTAATATCCAACTGCAAGGCATCCATGAATGCTCTTCCTGTGATGCTTCCATGTATTCCTGCAAACTTAGAATTGTCCTTGGACACTTCGGCCAACCTTTTCTTATAATCAGGAAGCGTCATCAATTTGTCATTTATGCCCTTCATACCAGGCAGGCCCTTCCTTTGCAGGGCATCTATCTTGTGGAAAAACTTTTGCACTCCTTGATCCATGACTTGGATCTTCTCCTCAAGATGAAGCATGAGACTCCTTTTCGTCAGAACTCTCTTCACTTCCAATATGGTTTATGTCCTGTCTTCAATTTTTAATTCTTCGAGTTCCTCCCGAGTCTTCGAATTCAGGAACCTTATGATTTCATTAGCTTGGGCTGGCATGTCTCCCAGTTCTGTTCTGATTTTCTACACAGCCTGTTTGCTCCTCTCGAGCAACTCGTTCTGTTCAAACATGATCTGAACCATTGGCCAGATTTCATTAATGGACTTAGAAATATCCGTCCACACAAGTTCTTTAACCTATGCCAAGGTCTTTCCTGCCATTGTCTATTTCTGGAGCTGCTGCAACTCCTTCCTGATCTGCTCATTCACCTATTTTTCTTTAGACAGACTTGTCTGGAAAGAAACTTTTAGCTCTTGGATATTTTCCACTCTTTCTTAAGCCTGCTGATTTCTGACTCTTGCAGGTTCATTCTCTCCATATACTTGGCCAAGTCTGTAGCTCCTTCTGGTAGGGGTGCCGTTGTTGCAGATGGGATGACTGTCACCGTTGGTGTTGCAATTGGGATGGCACTCAATGGGATGCCTTCCGTTGGCTTTGCCTGCTCTTTCTCCTTGAGCAGTCTCTCTATCTCTGCCTCCATCTCCTTTAACTGTCCATTCTGCTCCAGGATTAATTTCAGCATCTCATCCTTTTCGCCTTCCCTTTCAGCTATCTCTTTCGTCTGTGGGTCCTCTGTTGGAGAGAGCTTTAGCTGCTTTCTCAATGAGGCGATGTCAACATTCTTATTTTTAATCATTTCTTCGGCAGCCTTGACGTTCGCCGGGTCATAACCGATCTTGAGGACCAGCTCCTCCAAAGTCTTTATCTTGTTGTCTTTCGCAAAGGAAGACATATTCTCTAGATTCAGTTGGGTCTGGGCATTGCTCAATGTTGTCTGAAACTTTGACGCAGAAGTTGCAACGTGGGCTAAAGTGTGGGAAATCATTTCCCCAGTTTGCTTATGCAGATCCATTTGATCTGCCAGATGCACATCTTTTGCTTGGAACTCAAACGTGGCCCTCTTGTAATCAGATATCACCTTTGGATCAGTCACTTGTGCTTGGAGGAATGCCATATGCATCCTACCCTTCTCTGTATCAAATGCTAAAAAAAGTCTATGCTGGGCCGTGGATGAATTCTTCTGGAACTATGCATAAGTGCTGCTGGTGAGCGACTGGTTCTTCTTTTTGATCGTGTCATATTTTTAAAAAATGCCCAACTTGGGCCCAGTCTTGCTTGGTGGAGTATCCAAGGGAGAATTCATGGATTTTACTGCTACTTCTTTAAGCTGACTAGAGCCAAAAGATGAAGTGAATTGCTTGGCCCCAGTGGTGGTCACTGTGGTAGCTTCTGCTGTTGTGTCGGTCGTTGAAATTGTCTTCATCTTTTTAAAGTGAATTTGAAATTCCTCCGGTGACACCTCTGTTATAGGAGGAGATGACTCCTGTCGGGGCCTCTTCTCCTTGAGGACCTGTGGCGTGGTAGCGGGTAGCGCACTTGTTGAGGGCCCCTGCTGTTGCAAGTCCAGCAAAGTGTTAGGCAGCCAGACTGCCTGATTCGCAAACTTCTCGATCTCTAGCTTGGACTCGTGCACATAAGGGGCATTTTTGTTTTTTACCCTCATGTCCGAAATGATCCCGTGGGGATCCTAGTGCCAGAAGAAACTCGTGGAGAATTTCATCTCCTTCAAAATTCAATCGGCTTCCTCCCCTGCGCCCCGGTTATTGTAGATAAAAGGACCAATTTGTCCTTTGATTCTCAACTGATGCTTTTTCTTAAGTGAAACAAAATGAATATCATCAGAGTTCATAATCTGCCTTATATATTCTAATGCGAAAAGTCTTACCGATACATATTGTGGCAGTTTATAGGGCGCCAATTCGCACCCAAAGACCCTGATTTCTGTGTGATTCTGGCATAAATACCAGTCTCCTGTCTGAACGTTGTCCGAGAGATGCAGGATCCTCTGGACTTCATCATTAATCTGTGGCTCAGGCATGCCACGTAACATACTCACAGCAGGGTGGTAGAACTGGTCAATGAATGTCGTGAAGTCGTATTCGGTAGAATTTTGCTTCAGGAGAGAGGTCCACGCTGTGATTTCCTGAGGCTTCCCGTCGGCATCCATCTTTTGCATGGATAAGTTGAATCTATCGGCTTGGAAATAGAGGAACATGTAAGCCAGAATGGATGAATACCTGAACATGCCTTCGGTGGAAAAATTGACGAACTTCTCATGAATGTTGTTGTCTAGGAAGGTGTTGTAGTTGAACTACGTGGTTGGTCGTTCGTCGTTGGAGAAGATGGACAGAAAGCCCAGGATGGGCTTATCCACCCACTGATCAGAGTAGTATCCAAGAAGAGCACACAGAGCTAAAATAATCTGATTCCCTTTGACGGAAAACATGGAAGAAGGATACGGGGGATTGGTGGTCGGGATTGGAGCGGAAGTGGGAAAATACAGCTCGAAAATATGAGCTCTTTGTTGGAAATTCATCTTCTGGTAGAGCTCGGTGAGGATTTCTAAGTTAAAAGGGGACGTGGATTCTGCTCGGGTGATTTGTAACATTTGGTCGATATCCTCAGGGGTGATGAAGAAAAGAACGTCCCCGGATGAAGAAATGATGGCTTTCTGGTCGGGCAAGTAGTGGACCTGGCAGCGGAGGGAAAACTCGGGGAAATTATGGATTTGGGGGAACATATATAAGGGAAAATTGGACTCCC
>JZKD02S1685658.1:62184-77208 GCA_000966675.3 Picea glauca
AGGGGGGGGGTCCGGAATCCAATGTGGACCACCGATTTGAGCACTGGATTAAGAGTCGTCCAGATCTGCGCCCGATTTATAACCAATTCCGGACCCCCCTCCCCCCTCCGTTAAAGGCAGAACAGGCAGGGGGGTCCAGAATCCAATATGAGTCGTGGATTCACGCGCCCCTTTCAGGACCGTCCAAATCTGCGCAAGCATTACCATCGATTCCAAACTCCCCCCTTTTGATTAAATGTAGAACACTAAGGGGGGTCCGGAATTCTTTGTGAGCCATTGATCCAGGCGATGAGATCTGGACCACTAGAAAGTGACCGAAACATATGTCAGGGGCAGAAAATGTCGTGTGTAAGGAAAACTTAGGATTAGTTCTTTCTCATGGGTCTTTCTTCGACTTTCTCATAGACACCACCAAGGGGACATCATTTCCACTACGCTTAAGCATTGGAGTCATGGGGTAAAACTTTATCAATCTGGTTTATTCGAGCAAGACGACCAAGCAGTAAATCTACATTCTAACCTACTTTCACAAGACAAAAAAACCAGATTAAACTGTTGGGTTAAGGTATTATTTTTCCTAAGGGCTATCTGATCAGGATTAGACGGTCTGATCAGATGTATTCACTAGTTCTATCCTAGGGGCTATATGATTAGGTTTAGATGGTCTGATCAGATGTATTCACTAGCCTATCAACATTGAAAATTTAAAAGGACTTGGTCATGCTTGAAAGGTATGACCAAGTCACTCTTATTGCATGGGGCTTTTTATTTCAAATATTTTTGCCCTCTTTTCTTTTCTTTTCTCTTTTCCTTTTTTTCTTTTCTTTTTTCTTTTCTTTTCTCTTTTTCTTTTCTTTTGCGAAAATGAAAAATGGATTTCCCATAAGAACACTAGATACAGATAATATCAATAATATCCAAGTCATAAGTTGATTCCCATATTTTATGGGGTGATAACAAGGTCAAGAAACCGAGACCATGATAGAACCCTAGAAAGAATCAGAGACTGTATTACTGCAAATGAAAGAAACCCTGAATGATCACCAAAATATCAACTTGTCAGAGATATTCAAAGAAAAAGAATGCATAAAAAAAAGAATGGGAAACTTCAACATTGATTGTGTTCTGGATGAGGAAACACGGGTGAATATCATGACAAAAAGAACTTGGGAAATTTTGGGAAAGCCTGGTATGATTCCTTCATTAGGAGTAATAGGATTATTTAGAGGAAAAATGAAAACCCTATGTGGAAGACTTACCCAGACATTTATGAATTCTCATGGAATTTCGATAGAGGAATAATTTGAGGTTGTTAAATTTATTGAGAACAACGCCTCATTTGCTATATTACTAGGAAAAACTTGGATTGAGAAAGATCAGGCCAGAAGAAAAGAAGATGAAGTCTTAGAACAAAAGAAGTAAGAATTAAAAGATTTCATGACTAGGAGGATAGCGCACTTGATTGAAGAACAGGAGAATAGATCAAGGTTGTTCAGAGCCAGAAACCTGGATGTTAAAGTTGAAAGAACACAAGAAGAGTCACAGAAGAGTGGAGCACCTACCCTGGACAAAGAAGAGGTGCTACTCTCTAACCCTATGAAATAATCTCAATAGTGCAAAGCTATTATGATAAAAAGACATAAGATTCAGAATGGAAAGAGGAATATCGAGAATAATATTATAGGGAAGAAGGATAGAAAGCTCAGTAAGAAGAGAGCAAAGATAGAAAAGTTGCAGAATGTTCTAGAAAGGGCTTCGCAGAAGGAAGGTTTTCAAAACTAGAACTTCGTCAAGATATTAGAACAACACAACATGGCACTTCGCCATGGCAAAGCAATATAGCCATTGAAAGCAATATAATTGTTATCCTGACGCCCCAAACAACTAAGAACAACTATTATGACCAGAAATCTTGCCATCAAACTATTGGGACCGTGCCGCAATGGAAAGAACCACATTGATGAAGGGCTCTCGTCCGTTGGAGAGATCTGTTCCACCACTATCTACTTATTGCATCGAATGTTGCACTGAGAACACTTTTGTGAATTGTATCCGAGATAACAAGAGAACCCATTTCTACTGCGTTGTGTTTACTGAGATCGACACATGTTCTTTTGCATTGAGCATTCATCAACCTAAGTTATCTAATCGTGACCATGCATGTCGGACAAACTCGGATCCATAGAGAAGTCAGTTGAAGAAGTTATAATCGATCTGATGTCCGAGAGAGTGATGTCCATAGGAGTTCAAGATTCATTGACGCGAGGAGTGCAAGACTCCCCGTCGACTGCTCATGGATCCAGAACATCCCAACCTGCAACAAAGAAGAGAACCAAGCACCGATATGACTGGGAAAATGAGAAGTTAATCTCGGCTATCCTGCCTGACTACATCCTACCCTTGACTGGCACGGTGAGTCATGACAGTGTCCCGAGGGACTTTGATTACACCACGGTTACTGCGTACCTCCCGAAGGGGATACATGCAGTTATAATGCAACATGATAAGATCGCGACACTAAAATTCAGTGAATTCAACCTAGGGGACCATAAGAACTACAACATGCTCGCTCCTTACAATTATTTGACTAGGACGAAAGGGAAGAACTCGAAAATTATCCCCCAGCCATGGACTGTGAACCTTGTGCAGTCCACCCTCTTGAATGTGATGAAGATTCCACATTTTGGAAGGCACCAAGAGGTTAACACGTGTGTTAAGATTCTACTATCATGTTACCATGGTGGCTACCTATGGCTAGACAGACGCATCATAGTTGATCCAATGTTGATCCATAGGATCACCGGATTGAGCATGTAGGGACCCGACCCACAGGAATTTTACCCATGGAAGCCTACAGATCACGCATTGGCACAGAAGATCAAAGACACATATGGCGATGTAGAAAAGGGGACGCGAGGCTACAAGTTAGCTTCCATCTAGAATGGTGGAGTGCACCTAGCCTGCCAGCTAATCGCAGGAAATATTGTAAGAAAGAATAAACCTACACAGGTTACAAGATTCATTGTTGACCTTGCTGGGAAATGTGTAGAAGGACTCCAAATGAACTGGGAAAAGTACCTATTCAAATATCTAGAATTGGATTTTCGCGAAGCTCAGGATCAGGGCTATGAGTTCCATTTTAGCTGGCTCCTGATCCTCATAGTGCTTACTTCTTGGGAGATTCCAGAAGGTGCAACCTTCTCATACATTGATCCGTTTGAGCCGCTCTCTATGAAGTTCACCACACTCTCGTACTCGAGTGATATGGGAAAATAGTGGCAGTCGAATGCAGCCTTCCACATGTACTATCTCCAGCTAAAGAGGGCTATTGAGGATTTCCCTCGAATGACGTCGGACACCCTGCACCGGTTCAGACCTCTCGTGAGGTTCCCCTTAGATCGGTACTTCATTTATATCACGGCATGCACAGATGAGCATTACTAAGATCTTCAGTCGTACTATAAGATCACAGAGGAGGACCTCGAAGAGATAACTAAGGACTAGTCAGCAGAACTCCTTATCCCTATTGACCCTGCAGAAATGTCTAATCCTGAACTAATTGGCAGCTTAGAGGCCACTCACAAAGAACAAGACACACCTGGAACCAACAAAAGGAAGAAGACCGAATAAGTACAAAACCTTAGCAGTGCATTCGATGAAACTGCTCCAAACTCACTTGGAGGAGGAGGTGACGATGAAGTAGATAAAGAAGAGACCAACGAAAAATATTATCATCAGAATAAAGGTGAATCAACACCACATAGGGATCCCATTGATGAGGTTGATCCCTCGAAGAAAAGAAAGGTTTTCCCCATGAAACTGACTTCACGGAAGAAGTCAAGACCCAAAAAAACCACGATGCGAACTATGCTCACGGTTGATGACTTTGACTTCATCATCGTCGTTGTAACAGATGCTTTGCAGGACATATTGTTGAAACATGAATCCAAGCCGCACAGTATCCATTGCGCCCCCACCACAGAAGCACCAGATTTGGGATATGAGCCTACCCAACTCTGCATACTAGCTAATGCGACCGAAGCTCACCTTCGTCGCGTAAGGAAGAAACAGAACAGGCCACAGAGGCCCTAAAGAAATTGCAAGAAGTATTCATAGAGAAACGTTGAGTTGTGAAACAGGAGAAGGATGCTCTCCAAATAAAGTTTGAAGAGGATAAATCACAGATCCATCAAGAGAAAGAGAAGTTACTCGCAGAGGAGCTTAGAGTCAAAGAAGCATTCAACAGATCACTTCGCTCTGTGAAAGACTTAGAACAAAAAGTAGAAGAATCAGTAGAGCAGCAAGTAGCGCATCTTGTAGAAGCTATCCAACAGCTTCAATAGAGAATTACAGATCGGGAGCTATGAACAGTGCCCAACACCCCACAGGATGTATGAGATCAAAGAGAAGAAACTACTCAAAGTGTAGTTGAGAGAATCAGGGCCCTCGCCATGGAATGTAAATAGCTAAGTGATCACAGTGCCCAGACTTATGAGCGACTCACTGAGGATCATGCATTGAAGGCATTGTAATCACAGTTCCAGGAGGCAAAGAAGTAAGAAGAAATAGTACAGGCACAGTTGAAGCCCCTGTCAACTATCGAAAGGATGAAGTGATCCCAAGAATAGCGCACTGCTCAATAGTAGGTCCACACCATCCAGAGTAAAGTCATGGAAGTGACTCAGAGGCTCCAACCAATACAAGATGAGGCTTGCCAACTATTCACAGAAATTGAAGGCTCAGGAGCAGAACTGGAGCAAGTTGTCACTACAGTTAAACAATGCTTAGAGGGCCCTGTCAGCGAAGCATATATCCAAGAGTTCATTGAGTAGGAGGCCTTGGTAGAGCGACAAGTCGAAGCAGCTTGAGCCAAGCTCGAGGCTTTTGAAGAAGAGCTACCCATACCAGAGTGACTCAGGACGAGTCACATGTGAGTGTTGGGGGCCTATTGACCCTTGGCCAAGTTTTGAGGATCCTTGGTCATGTTTGACCTAATTTTGGGACTTCAACAGGATTTCGAAGGCAAAGCGCAAGTCAAAGCAGAGATCATGGGATCTTATCCCCTTTTTAGGTCTTTTTGGGTTTTGGGGTTATGTAATGGGTATGGGGATGTCGGCCCATGGGTTTACCCATGTTTAGGCCCATTTTGTAATGTATAAATAGATATCTAGGTGATGTAGGAAGAGGGCAGTGAGCTAAGTGCAAGTAATAGTTGTACATGTTTTGTGCATGTTGTGAGAGACTTGCAAGGCTAAGTGCAAGTGACTGCAAGAGACTGTGTAAAGGCTTTGTGTTGTAACCTAGCTTGAGGAAGGAGGATCTGGCGAGGTGTCTGTAGATCTCTTGTCCTATGTGGAGTAGGATCTTATGGCTTTGTTCATGTAGTTGATTGACAAAATATAATAGAAGAGAAGAAGAGTTGGTGGGCGTAGCACCAAGATGGGGGTGAACCACGTATATCTTGTGTTGTTGTTCTTTATGCGATGTATTGATGTGTTTACGCATTTACTTGCTTATGTGATTTGATATAGATGAATTATAGATAGATCTGGTGATTCTTTGTGATTAAGAATATGGATGAATTTTATATATAACCTATGTGAATGTGCTTAGTGCTTGAATATACTAGATCTAGTTGAATACTACGATGCTCTGTAATTAGGGTTTTATTTGCAAAGTAGGTGTTGGTTAAATACTGATGAAATGTAATTGCTAAGTTTCTTGATAGAGTATTGTAATCACATATCTGTGTCCCAGCTAAGGTTGTAGACATCTGAGTCCTGCAACCACCCCTGCATCTACCTCGAGTGAGACTTCATCTACTTCACAGGTGTTGTCAAAAGGGCCGATAGTTAGGGTTTTGTAGGTGCGATGTTATAGCATTGAACCCTAGTTCTGCCCCTGTGCCAACTAGGACCTTTAGAGGCAAAATGACCAACTTTAGCACAATGAAAACATTTAAATGGTAACATACCTTTATATTTTCCAGAGCCCCTCTTCAACATCCTCAAAAAGCTATCTTCTTCTTCATATGAAATGTTTTTTGATGAATCATGATCTTCAGAGGTTGACAATTTGACCGATTCTTTGAAGATTGTGGCCTTTAGATCTGGATGTACTTTCCTAGTTCTCATCTCATAAGAAATCAAAATTCCATGGTGCCTATCCATAGTACATTTTTCTAGTTCATGGATTTCTTCTATAGTTGAGACATTTGCATCAAGTCTTGAGGGAAGATATCTTAGTACCTTCTGAACTACCATATCTTCTTTAATTTCCTCTCCTAGCCCTTTCATGGTGTTTACTGTCTCATTGACTCTGAGAAACAAACCTGCAATATTTTCATCTTCACTCATTCTTAGGCTTTCAAACTGCATTCTGGGAGATTGAAGTTTGGCCAACTTTACTTTCTCATCTCATTCATAACTTTTTACCAGTTTGTCCCATATTTTATTTGTGGATTCCAACTTCATCACTTTAACAAATTTTGTTTCTGCAATTCCTCCTTGGGTAACATTCATAACTTTTTCATTACTATAGTAATATTTCTTACCAGCTTCATCACTTGGAATATTAGTTGGGATTTTATAACCATGTACCACACTCTGCCAAACCTCCATACCAAGAGACATCAAGTAGGTATTCATTTTGATTTTCCAAAATGAAAAATTTGTTCCATTGAACAAAGGAGGTCTCGTTGAAAAAGAAACTTGACTGACCATAATTGTTGTGTGATGTTCCTTCTAATAGTTAGAATGTAAGTGAAGGAACTTGCACTATGATACCAATTGTTCATACTCATAGAAATAATAAGAGGGGGAGGGGGTGAATAGTATTTCATTAACCTTTTGTGTTTCTCTTTCCTTTCAACCAATTAATTTATTTAGAAATGCACACTTAATGATATATACAAGAAGAAATCAAAATATCCATCTAAGTTATTTAGAAGTGCACACTTAATGAAATACACAAGAAGAAATCAAAACAACACAGTGAATCCAGTACACAAATATTTTTACATGGAAACCCAATACAGGAAAAAACCACAAAATATCTTCTTTATGTTCTTCTACAAGAACCAACTTAGAATTTATAAATTTTTAGTTCAACAGGAACCCACCTGTCATAGAAAATGAGGACATCAATCCTCTTAGGAACCAACTTGTCATAGATAATGAGGACACAAATCCTCTTGAGCACCGACCTATTACAAAAATGAGGACACCAATCCTCAGTGAGCTTCAATTCACCCTAGCACCACCCTGCCACCCTAAAATCATAAAAAAATGTTACATTACTAAATCTTTCAACACATCCTGACAAAGTTACATTTATATTCCTATTAATTGTTACAGTGTCATATTCCACCTCAATTCACATGCACTTTATGATCATATCACATCCATACTTATACTAATTTTCCCGAGTTCCCCTTCCTGAATGTGGACACATAACAATTACAATCTGGACAAACTTTGACCACATCAAAATCCTGTCAGTTACGATTTTGTCTAAATAAAGTATGGCAGTTTTATTGTGGACAAACTTTGACCATATCAAAATCTTGTCAGTTACAATTTTATCTAAATAAAGTATGTGGACACATGACTGTTACATTGTGAAAAAACTTTGACTAAAGAAAATGGACCAAGTCTTCCTACGACTGTGGTATAGATTATCTATGCATCTCCTAAAGAATGATGAAATAATTTTATTCTAGTCTAAAAAGCATCCACTGCATAGATAGAACCATAGAGCAAGACTTAAGTCACAAGTCTTCATCCTTTCGCACTCATCATGCAGTGTGCTTACTTAATCACCCCATCAGACTGTAAGTGCCCCTGACGACTTGTTCTATCGCATTCTACTTTTGACTTCATCTCGTCACACTCCACTACACCATTCAGCGCATTGGCTCAACGCGCACTATATATTTCAATCTGTGCAATGTTTCACACACTCCATCGCAGTTCACTATGCCACTTGTCACTTTCTCAAAACATTGTTGTGCTATGACATAAACATCCATTGATTCATTTTTTGATCATGGACGAGGGAATTTGTCACATTCCACTTCACTTATTAACTGTGTTGTAGGTTATCCTCCTATTCTACATGCACTCCTGGAAGACTCAATCGCTTATGTGAATTTTTTTGTGTCATTGATCCCTTCATCCTTCAATCCTTTTTCACACTTCTATTTTCAACCTTTCATGATTTGTTCTAGGAGTTCCATTTCATGTGGATATGAAATAGTACAGTAGAAAGAATCATTTCATGCAGTTCCTCTACTTATGCACCAACTTTGTGCCATACTATCTTTGTGCACTTCAATCTTTCCATGCACTTCCTCTGCCTGTGCGCCATGTTGACATCAATGAAAACATATGCTCAATGTTTTTCTCCCTAGGTTTTTCCTTGCCTTTTCTTTCATTGGTGTTGTTTTGTTTAAAAGGACATTTAGATGCAAAGTGACCAACTTTACCACAATGAAAGAATTTAAATGGTAACATACCTTTATATTTTTCAGAGCCCCTCTTTAGTTTCCTTCAAAATTTAGCTTCCTCCTCATATGAAAAATGTGTTGATGAATCATGATCTTGAGTTGTTGATGATTTGTCTGATTCCTTGAATATCGCGTCATTTAAATATGGTTGTTTTTTCCTAGTTCTCATCTCATAAGAAGTTATAATTTCATGCAACCTTTCCATCGTCAGTTTATCTAGTTCATGCATTTCTTCTATAGCATAAAATGTTTCATCAAGTCTTGAGGGAAGAGATCTCAGTACCTTATGAACTATTATAGCTTCTTCAATATTCCCACCTAGCCCTTTCATAGTGTTCAAAGACTCATCTATTCTAATAAATAAACATGTGACATTTTTTTCTTCACTCACTCTTCGGCTTTCAAATTGCATTCTGTAGGCTTGAAATTTGGCCAACTTTACTTTGACGTCTCCTTCATAATTGTTTACTAGTTTGTCCCATATTTCCTTTGCATATTCCAACTGCATTACTTTGACAAATAATGTTTCTGCAAGTCCTCCTTATATGAAATTCATATCTATTGCATTAATGTAGTAGTTTTTATTACCATCTTCATCAGTTGGAAGAGTATTTGGAATATTATAACAATATACCACAATATGCCAGATTTCCATACCAAGAAACATCAAGTAGGTTTTCATCCTGATTTTGCAGAATGCAAAATTTGTTCCATTGAACATAGGAGGTATGGTTGAAGAAGAAAAATAATCTTGAGTTGACATACTTTCTATGTGATCTTCCTTCTAGTTGTTAGGTTGTTATTGGAGATACTTTCTCTCTGATACTCATTGTTATAATTTATAACAATACTGAAAGGGAGGGTGAATTAGTATTGTATCAAATTTCTAAATTTTCTTTCCTTTGCAACATATTAAAGTTGTTTAGAATATCTTACCTACTCATAAATATATGCATAACAAAAAAAACAACACAAAAAACACATTACACCAGAAATTTTACGTGGAAACCCATTGTGGGAGAAAACCACAAAACATCTTCCTTTATGTTCTTCTACAAGCACCGACTTGCAATTTACAATTATTCATCTTGAGAAGAGACCACCTATCACAAATGAGGACACAAATATTCTCAAGAACTAACCGATAGCAAATAATGAGGACACCAATACTCTTAGGAACCAACCTGTCACTGATAATGAGGACACCAATCCTTTGTGAACTTCAACTCATCTTAGAACCACCCTTCCACCCTGAAATCTGTTTAAGAAATATTTTTACAGAATTGAAATTTTCTCTACAAAAATTGATCTGATGAGTCTCCGGTTTAGTTTCTTTGAATAGTTACTAATTCTTTTTCTTCTTTATTTATCATATTCAAAAATCAAACAGAGCACATCCTTATTTATAGTTTTTTTCCCTGAGTTCCGCTTTCTATATGTGTTTGCATAATAGTTACATTGTGGAAAAATTTTGACCAAATCAAACTTCTTTCAGTTACACTTTTGTGTAAATAAAGTATGTGGACACATGATAGTTACATTCTGGACATATTTTGACCAAATCAAAATCTAGTTAGTTATATGTGGAAAAACTTATGTTTCATACATTTTGACTAGCTCAAATAGACCAAATATTTCTTGTTTTACCATATCATTCATTGTCACATTAATTCACATTCTGGTTTACAAAGAATCTACTGCGTGGATAAAGTAGTCCCATTGCAGTCCACTCTGTCACTCGTTTCTTTGATCAAGGAACCATGTGATCTTTGCAAATCCATTATTGTGTTGCAGCACACACATCTGTTTATTCACTCTGCAAAAGTGGATAAAGGAATTTGTTAGTCTACTTTATTTCTGAACTATGTCGTACATCATCATCCTATTCCATGTGCACTCCTAGTAGAACCAATCGCTTCCATGATTTATTTTTCACCATTGGTCCCTTCTTCCTTCAATATTTTTGTGCACTTATGTTTTTGACCTTTCACGATTTATTCTAGAATTTTTATTTCATGAGGATTTGTGATAGTACAATAGAAATAATCCTTCCACACACTTCCTCTACCTGTGCACCAAATATCATTTCAAACACTTATTCTTCCTGTGTGCCAACTTTACGCTATACTGTATGTGTGCCATGTTGACATCAATGAAAAAATATGCTCAATAGTTATGCCATATGGGCCACATCTATGTTCCTTCAAGAAAGCATACAAAACTAATTTGGGAAGCTTTCTACAATCAGATGGTAGGACATTTAGGCATGGAAAATACCATGGCCATACTACAGAAGCATTTCTATTGGACAAAAATTCGACAGGATGTCAACAAGTATATCAGGTCCTGCACTATATGCACCATTACCAAACCAACCACTAAGAATCATGGCATGTATGCCCCTTTTCCTACTCCCGACAGACCCTAGGAATCCATCTCAATGGACTACATGTATAGACTTCCTTCAACCAAAGAAAGAAATAACTTTGTTTTTGTGGTTGATTATCGGTTTTATAAGATGTCCATTCTGACAGCCTGCAAGAAGAGTATCACATCAAAGGCCATTGCCAATATTTTCTTTGAACGAGTGTGGGAACATTTTGGGATACCATAGACCATCATCTTAGATCGGTACAATAGGTTCCTCAACAAATTTTGGTTGAGCCTTTGGTCACTATTGGACACCAAGCTCACCAAATCCATTTCCTTTCACCCCCAAACTGATGACCAAAAAGAGGTCATTAATCATATGATAGTTCATATCTTGATCATGTACAACTCCAAGCATCCATGCACATGGGATGAGAGTCTACTCTATGTTCAACAAAGCTACAACAAATCTCTCCATATCTCGATCGACCATAGCCCCTTTCAGGTGGAGATGAGATTTCAATCATTGGGTCCCATTGATGTCACATTGCCCTTTACGACCACAAAGGAATAATCATCCCATGTTTGGTCTGAGGCTAAAAAATCCACCAAGTTCATTGAATGGATTCAAAACATTTGCCAACAATTCCATGACATTTTACAGAAATCCAATGCTATGTACAAGCAACACCATGATCAACAATTGGTGCCACACAAATTTCAGGTGGGAGACAAGGTCTGGTAGCATTTACAAAGAATGCATTACAGAGTCCCATAGAAATATTCATACACTTTGATATGGACCTTACATCATCACCAAGGTTGTGGGTGACAATGATTTCGAGCTAAGTATTCCCCCCTTCCTTGTCCTGCACCCAATGTTTGTTGTGGACCTCCTTCGGCCATACTTCCCACCATTATTGGACACGTCAAATATCGTAGAGCAGTTAACACCAATAGATCTCAACCCTGTCTATGTGGAACAAGAAGCCATTGATAAAATCAAGGACATTATAATTAAGGGCACTCACCAACAAAGGATCCATATCTATCAGGTTGTCAAAGGAAGGAAGCTCCTGCACCAAGGAAAGTGGCTCATCGGGGGCCACGTTCAATAGGCGTTTCCCCATATGATGTGGGCGCTCAATACAATGGAGAACATTTATTATTAGAGGGGAGGACTCATATAAGTGGATATCAATGGCTACCCACCTATTACACTGTCTCAAATAACAGTTTTCCATTTTGGAATTTTTTTATAGTTTTGGGGGTCTTAAAATTATGGGGCCATTTTGAGGCCCCAAACGATGTTTTGTTTTCTCGACACCATATCAAATGTATCTAGAGGTAGATTCCACAGTGAATGAAAGTTGTACTCCTCGTTTAGAAATTTTCAACAGTGTATCGAGCACCCCAAATGAATATCATATGCAAAAGTTATGCCCTCAAGAAGTTGAGGTGTCAACTACCCCCATTGGGGCCCACAAAAATTTTGGCATTTCATATCCCGATGTTAGGGTTTTGGATTTTTAGGGTTTTCTCATTTATGTTTTATGATAAAAATTATTTTGGAGCCTCATTGTACTCATCTTATTTTGAATGAGTGTAGTTGTCACATATCTTCTCAGAGATAAGTTGCCACCATTTAAGCAAGTTTATTTCATTCTCCATTTTTTAGTTTCAACATGTTTTATTTATTAATAGAAGTCAAGTTTTATTATATCTCTGTGTGTTTATTCATTATACATCTATATTTTATTTTGTTTCATTTAGAAATATGAATAATTTGTACTTAATCTTGATAAATTGAACACATATCCATGCCAATTTACAATAAACTGCTCCTAGCTAACTAGCTAATAACACTAGGATGTAGGTATCTATTGAGGAACATTATATTTATGGTTTCATGTGAAATAAAGGCATTGCAAAAGGTTTGGGATATTTATTTCCTTAAATAAGAAACACCAAACTCTTATGCCAATTTAGACACAATGTTGAACAACAAATCATGATAGTCACCATTAATGGATAATGCTACTTAAAATTGTTGTTTTGAAATTATTTTACAAGCATTAGGGATTCAAAATACAATTTGGGAAAAGAAAAATGTGACCAATGAGAGAGCGGAATGAAATATAGGATTATTTTGAAGGTATCAAAATTAAAAAAAAAATCAAAATTTGTCACATTGCTTGGATGTCTTATTGCATTTTTTTTTAGCTAGATCTTTGGGATTTCTAGTATTTTCATAGAAGGCCAAAATTTTGTTTCCTTGTTCATATGATTAAAATTTATATTAGAATGAATATGTATAGAACACATGATAGTTAGATAGCATTGTTATTTTTGTTTTATAACACCATTCTTCGATTCATCACAAGATCTTATAGCCAAATGTATTGAATAACAAGAATAACAGTATTCAACTGTACTGTGTTAAGCCCTAAATAGTGGCTCATTACCCCTTAATTGGGGCATATTACATTAGTAATGTTATTTTATTTATGTCGTATTTAGTCCATTAGTTGTAATTATACCTCCTAGTCTCATATATATACCAAGGAGACATTTTCATTTGGAATCATCTTGTATTTGGACATTTAAGTGGGCATAAGGAGGTTTCCCCCTCGAAGAGGATTATTATCTTAATTTCTCTCTTTTTCAAGGTTTTGAGTACTTATTCTGAGGTTTTTCAGTGCTATATTGATATTTGGTTCATAACATATGGTTTTAGAGCTCAAGGTCTTGGGGTTTCATTGCTACATCAGAGACACCTTGGTATTTTTCCTATAACTTTTTTTCTACAATGATTCAGAAGGGAAGGCTTGGAGCATAATTAGTAGACAGATCAAAGTTTGTTGGGTTAAAATTTTAGCTCCTAAGGCCTTATACTTGAGGCGATATAGCCTTTGTAAGATAGGGTTCTGCAATCATCTTGAATTAAGTCATTGTGGAATGTTCACTATAAAAAAAAATTGTAACGTTTCAGACCCTAAAATCTGGAGGATACTCAGAGAAATTAGTAAATTAATGGTGGTAACAATTTCATCTTCTAGGTCATCTTAAATTTGTAGATACACCCTGTGGAAGATAGGGTATCTGACTAGCCCTATTGACTAGTCTCAAGCAGGTGTTCCGGGTAAAACAATCATAACATCTTCCTAGTGTATCCAAATTTAGTGAGACCAGTTGCATTGGATAGTGGACCACCCGACGGGGATGATTTTAGGAGATAAATTTCGTTCATGGGATAATTTTCCATGTTTTTTCCAAAAAAAAGATTCGCTATTTTAAAATTGTTTCGCCCAAATTCTATAGGATAAAATTATTTTACCTTAAAAATCGCCAAAATTTTATACAAACTATATAAAATCCTTAGAAATTTGAATATTTTTACAAAAATATCGCTAAACATTTATAGTTGGCATATGAAGGATTACTAAGATTCGCCAAGGATTCTATGTTTTAAAATAAATTTGCATCCTTAAAATCATCCCTACCGTAGCAGTTCTAGTACGAGTTTCAAAATTTATATCAATTATTTTGTGTGGGGCACTCTATACAAGTGAGATCTCCTAGAAAGGCCAAAAAATAGCAATTTGAGGGGAAGTTACCATAAATTCCACTTGGCACATCCAATTTTGATCGGACCTATGGCATTGCAGGGAATAAATATCAGAGACCTACAAAAAAGAAAATTGCATACTCAGAAGGGACGAAATTTTGGAGATACAATAAAAGGAAGATTGTCTAGCATAACCACCTCAAAATCAAGGTTTAAAATGATACTTGACCAATATTCCACCAAAAAAGGGAACTTCTACACCAAATAAGCCTCCAGACAATCCTACTTGGAATCTTGATGAAGCTGAATAAATGCGTAGGGACATAAATGATTTACAAAAGAAGAAAGTAACAAAATATGAACTATAAGAGAAGATGGATTCAATGGAAGCTAAGTTGGAGGCAATAAATACTAAGATAGATGATTTAAAAGGGGAGATCATGGAAGGATTGAAAAATTTCCTACTAGAGAGGACACCTGAAAGTGAAAATGTATCCCATGAAATTCATGATGAGGACACAAGGAAGGTGAATCAAGAATGGAGAAACTCCAACTTTGGGTTGAAGACCAACCACATTCC
>JZKD02S1685658.1:90058-112920 GCA_000966675.3 Picea glauca
AACTCCCATTGGGTTTTTCTAATCTTTACCATCTCTGACCATGTATTTCTTCATAACTCATTTTTATGATGCTCCCCTAATAATAATTTTTTTTACTCTAATTTCATTTTTTTATTTTTTACTTTTTTTTTCCAAATGAAAATTATCTCAAAATTATATAATGTATAATTTGTTTTACAAAGCAGTCTCTGTTCTAAGCGATACAAAATTGACCATCCAAAAAGATAGTTTTGTGACTGTCCTGGTTACAAATTCCATCCACAAAAATTGTTCACATAAAAAACAACAACTTAGTACTGAAGTAAGAGCAGTAAAATTGTGCATAAAGTAGAATTCAACTTTATTCCACGGATTCTTCACAAACGTCTCACCTTACTCATAATTCAAAGATGTTTAGGTGAAAATGAAGGCTTTCTTCCCCATTGTCCCAGTGATAAACACATAATATTCCTTCAAGTTCCTTGAGTGCCCTCTTTGAAAGGGAGACGACCTCTTTATTGTGTTCCCTGTAGATGTGTTGGAAGCTTATATCTTTAAATGTATTTTCCAGTTCCTTGGTTTTTAGTTTCCAGCATTCAATTTTCACCGCATGGAGCTGCCCATTTTGGTTTATCCAATCTATAATAACTTTTGAAGCCCCTAGGATTTGAATTTTTTCAATCGACCAAAGCTTTGCCAAAGTGAGAGTCGCCCACAATCCCATGAGCTCCGCCTTAGTATTAGTTCCAACTCCGTAGTTTATGAACCATTTAGTAATCCTCGATGAATGAGTCTTGAAAAAGTTTCCCGCTACACAACATTCACCATTTAATAGGGATTCTCCATTGAAGAAAGCCAATGTGAATCCCTTAGTCTGAGTTATATCACAAAATCTGTTTGGGAATAATTTTGGGATAGCTGGTTGCCAGGAGAAGGAGAACGCAATCCTATGAACCACTGAGAGATTATATGGAGGAATTTCTTCAAATAAATATTTGTTTATCTCAATCCATATATGCCAGAATGAAATCGCGACCAAAATGGTAGGGGCAGTTTTTTCTTTTGTCCACACAGTAAAACAATCCGAGACTGTGGTGCCATTCCACTTAAGATTTAAATGATATAATTTAAACAAGTGAAGACACACTGCCTTTGTGAAGGAGAAATGGATTAATAGATGATTTATGTTTTCAGAGTTGTAGTTGCAAAGCTTACACACCCCCATACCTTCCCAGCCTTTCTTCTTAAGCACCTCCCAGGTAAGGACTTTATCGTTCGTTGCCAGCCATAGGAATAGTTTTAATTTGAGTTGAATCAACAACTTCCACATATTTTGGATCCATCCACTGTCACACTGGTAGTCGAGTGGGAAAGTGAGTGCCTTGTAGAATTTTTTGGCTGTAATGACACTTGAGGCATCCACTCCTGACCACATCATGGTATTTTCCATATTTCTCAGATGAATGAAAATGCTCCTTAAATCATTTATGAAATTTTTCCATTCAGCAGTGACCTCACCGCTTAGTCCCAGTGAATCGTTGTTAAGCCACCTATCTGGAAAATAAATTTCCCTGTTTGTGTCCCTCACTTGGGCTAGCCACATAATGTTAATGTTGTGCAGGTGTATTTGCAGGGACTTTGAGAGAATGGATTGGTCTTCCATACCGATTATCTTTTCCCTACCAATTGAAATTGAATTTCTCGAACCGGGCCTCCATTGCAACTAATGGAGAATCACATATAAGTTTCTGGTCATGCCATTCCAGAAGTTGGATGCCCTTTGCTTCTGGTGAGATGATTTATGGATCCAATATATCACCGATGTATCACCCAAATATTTATCCAATAAGACTATGTGCCAAATACTTTCATGTGTTAGCGCCCTCCACATAGTGTTTGCAAGTAAAGCCGATTTGAAAGAAGTGGGATGTGACCACTCACACCCACCCTCTTACATGTATTCAATGATTGACTTTGTGAACACTTGATCATAAATTAGAAGTTTCATATACCAATAAAAAATTTAGGAAATTGGTTGAATTAATATACATGGGTAATTCCCCCTTGGACCCCTCTTGACCATTATCCTAGACTCTTCCCCCTCTTGTGGATTAATTTAGCTCTCATCTATGTCCATGTCCCCTTAGCAGTTAGCATCACAATTTATTATTAAAACATAGAAATACAATTCACATATTACATTTATTGGTTGTAGCCACATATTAGAACTACATTAAGAATTAATTAAACTGGGGATTATAGTGGGGATGTTACAACTTACCACATGATCAAGAAGTAATTTTTTTGGGAAGGTCTTAAAATTGATGTTCAATTTTTTTTGGTTGAATGTGTGGTTTTCCAATAGAATAAGGGAGAGACAATCAAGATCGGGTCTCCTACAACTATTAGCTATACCAAGTCAACATTGAGAAGAGGTTTCAATGGAATTTATTACAGGTTTGCCCAAGTTGGAAGAAAAGAATGACATCACGGTAGTAGTGTATCAACTCACAAAGTATGCCCATTTTTGCTCCCTTTATCATCCTTTTAAAGCAAGTAAAATACCTATAACATTCATGGAAACAATTTAGAAGCTACATGGAATCCCTAAGATCATTGTAAGTGACAGAGATCCAATTTTCATTAGAAATTTTTGGACTGAATTATTTTCTTGTTTGGGTACTCAATTGGCTCACAATTCCTCTTACCATTCTCAATCCAATGGGAAAATTGAGATCATGAATAAATGTCTAGAAGGGTATCTTTGTTTCTTTGCATCTAATAAACAAACATAATGGGTCAAGTGGTTTCCCTTGGAAAAATGGTGGTACAACACATCTTTCCACACTTCATAAAAAATGTCCTCATTTATGGTACTTTATGGATATTATTTTCCATCCATCACATCACCCTTGAAAAGGAAAGCAAAGGTTCAAGAAGTGGAGGACCACATAGAACGCCAACAAGAGGTTCTCAAACTATTGAAGGACAACTTGGTCACAACACAAAATAGGATTTAACAAAAACTAGATCATTATCAAAGTGAAAGGGAATTTGAGGTGGGGGATTGGGTATTTATGAGGCTACAACTACACAAATAGATTTCCCTCAAGCAACAAAAGGACAATAAATTAGCACCCAAGTATTATGGTCCCTATAAGGTGTTGCAAAGGATTGGAATTATGACTTACAAATTGAAATTACCTCCATCTTCACATGTACATCCAATCCTACATGTTTCTTTCTTAAAGAAGGTAGTCGGTGACAAGATTCCAGTTCAAACTATTTCACCAAAGATCAATGAAGAATGGAAAATTATACTTGAACCAAAAGAAATCCCTGAAACAAGGGTTAAACAACTATGAAATCGAGAAACTATTGAGTACCTCATCAAGTGTCGAGGAAAACACTTATTTGAAGGGGAGGGGCATGTTAAGCCCCTAGACAAATCCCTAAGTTAAGAATAAAACCCCATGTAAAGCCCTCGATATTGAGTTGTTGTATTTCTATTGTCATACTAGTATTGTCAACTAGACCTTTTAATTGTAATTGTACCCTTGGTCTCCTATATGCTCCTAAAACTAGGTCTCCTTGGTGTGTCTACACACACACACACACACACACCAAGGAGACCTAGTTTTAGGAGAATCTCATCTTGTACATTTGTTCTATTGTAAAAAGAGGTTGCACCCTTGAAGAGGCTTCACATTCTTTCTTATCTCTTTATTAAGGCATGGAGTTACTTCTCTCTCTCTCTCTATGTTATTTTGTTTGTTTGGTACATAACATATAGAGTGGAATCACTACTCACTTTCAAGGAAAAATTGAGAAACCTTAGGAGAAGGGAAGAGAAAGGAGAGACGATAAAATTATATTAATTAGGGTTTTACTCTTAATTAGTTATTTAGCATTGTAGGTTAATTAGTGTACTTTGATTATGGTTTCCAACAAGTAAATAAAAAAATAACAAAGGAAACCAAACTAACTTATATTCACTTTATTGATCTCCTTTGTTGAGTTAATTAACTTGAGCATTGGAGATTAAGGAGAGGAGAAATGGAAGGAAATCACTTAGAAGAACAATGTTGTATAGCTTAAATCTACCTAGGATGAAAATGAGAATCATATAGATCCCCAAGAGAGTGCTCCATGTTTGGAATGGACCTACACGTGCAACTCAATCCTCTTGGAACACATACTTGTACCCGATCTCCAACGAACATGCAATAATTGGAAATATATCTACCATGCAAAATAATGTAGAAATGAGGTATTGAATAGTAACCAAATGCCTTAAAAAATGGTTCATACTTTCCTTTCCCTTGTTGTGTTGTGTTGGCCCTTGACCAAGTTTTGTGGAACACTTGGTCATATTTGACCCTTTTTTGACATCGACACCCTGTCAAAGATGGAGCGCCAGGTGAAGCAGAGATCATGGGATCTTGGCCCACTTTTGGGGCCCTTTTAGGGTTTTGGGTTAATGTAATGAGAAAGGGATGTCGGCCCATGGGTTTACCCATGTTTAGGCCTATGTTGTAAAGTATAAATAAGTAGCTAGGCAATGTAAGAGGAGTTGATGGCGTGGTGATGGTAATTATATTTGTGTGATCGAATGTAAATTCTCTATGCACGATTGTAAGAGGTTTGCAGAGTTGAGTGCAAGTGTTGTAAGTGCTAAGTGCATGGATTGTAAGAAGGCTTTGTGCTAGATCTACTCGTGGAAGGAGGATTTGGCGAGGTGCGCGCATATCTCCTATCATGTGTGGAGTACAAGTTGAGCTTTGTGTTGTAATAAGATTGACCAAAGCTAATAAAGAAGAAGAAGACTTTGTGGACGTAGCCCAGGGTGGGGGTGAACCACGTAAACCTGTGTGTCATGCTTTGTGTTGTTGCTTCCTTGTGTTTTCACTATCTTGCTAAGTGTTATGCCATGATTAGATAGATTTTCTTATTCTTTGTGATTCTCTAGATGTATATGAATAGTATATCTGAGGTGTATGAGAATGCTTAGTGTTGATATACAGGATCTAATATGTTTTGCTGTTGCTAAGCACTAAAATATCTTATATTTGAGAAAGTACTGTGATGTTCTATCTTGTCTATGAAGTACAATAAGGGTGAATGTTGATGAATGAACGATGCTAAGTGCTCTGTAAAGGATATAATCATAGATCTGTGTCCCAACTATGGTTGTAGACACTTGAATCCTGCAACCACCCCTGCCTCTACCTCGAGTGAGACTTCATCTGCTTCGCAGGTGTTGCCGAAAGGGTCAGTAGTTAGGGCTTTGTTGGTGTGCTCTTGAGCCTTAAACCCTAGGTCTGCCCCTATGCCAACAAATGGTTCTGTTGCTGGGACCTGAAACTGTGATTGTTGGGAACTGAGGAAGAAGAAACTTTTTGCAAAAGAAATATCTGTGTGTAGATATATTTCCCTAGTGCACATATTTTTACTTGAACCGTGAAGATTTGTGCCAGGAATAAGGTCATATCTGAAGAAAGGAAGATCAGATCCAAAGAAAAGAAGAAATATATGAACACTCTGTGCTCTAAGAAAAGTAAAAGTGGAAATTTCTGAAAGAAAGAAGTCAGATCTGCATGAAACAGGTAAGATATGTAAGCTCTGTGCTCTAGTAAAGGTAATAATAGTAAAAAAAAATTAAGATCTGAAAGATTTGTGCTCTGTAGAAGTAAGATAAGTGAATTTTTTTGTTTATAAAGCATGGATCTAGGTATGTTTGATAGATTATGTCCTAGCTTAAAACCTAGCGCATTAATCGATGAAAGAAAGTTTGATATGAATAGATTTGATAAGTATAATGTTAGATATGTCATACCTATGCATAGAAAGAATGTATGGACTAAAAAGTGGATGAAGGATCCTAGAAAGAGTTTTTTGCAGGATAGCTACCATGATCCTGGTGTGCAGTACAGAAGAAGTTGGGGAACATTTAAATGAAAGAGAGGGTTAACCCTCTATTACAGTTGCCGAAGACCGGGACATCTTGCTAAGGAATGCCATGGTGGAAGACCTAGTTGTCTCTATTGCAAAGATTTGGAACATGAAGTGTTGGACTGCCCTAGAATGATTGCTAAGCTTGAAAGAATGAATCTGAATGAAGAAAACTCTAAAGCAGATCTAGAAATAATAGAAACTCAGAAGGAGTCAGAAAAGATATTGCTACATATGAAAGACACCTTGAATGAGCACCGACATGTTAGGTTATCAGAGATATTCAAATAAAAGGAGCAAGTCGAAGAAAGAATAGGGGACTTCGACATTGATTGTATTCTTGATGAAGAAACACAAGTGAACATTATGCCAGAAAGAACTTGGGAATCTATAGGGAAGCCTGCCTTGATCCCTTCCCTAGGAGGAACAAGTGTATTCAGAGGAAAGCTAGTAAACCTATGTGGAAGGCTTGCCCGGATACCTATGACTTTCAATGGAAATTCGACAAAGGAAGACTTTGAAATTATTAAATTTATGTATAGAAAACAATCCCTATTTACCATGCTCATAGGAAAACCTTGGATTGATAGAGAACAAGCTAGACGAAAAGAGGAAGACGAAGTTTTGGAATAGAAGAAGCAAGAGTTAAAAGACTTCATGACTAAAAGGATCGCACACTTGATTGAAGAACAGAAGAGAAGATCATAGATATTTAATACTAGAAACTCCGATGTCGAGGCTAAGAGAACACTAGAGGACCCACAGAAGATTGACTTACCTATTTGTGATACAGAATAAGTATTATCCAGGAACCCTAGGAAATAATTTCAACAGTGTGAAGTAACTAAGACAACAAAAGATAAGAGGGTAAAAACATTACTAAGATGAATCTCATTGGGAAGAAGGATAGAAAGTTAAGAAAGAAAATGGATAATACTGTAAGGTCACAAGATGTTTTAGAGGATACTTTGCAGAAAGAAAAATTGCAGAATTGGAACTTTCCCGAGATATCAGAACAACGACATAGAGTACTTCGCCATGACGAAGCAATGTAGTCGTTGGGGCCGATATATCCATTCGACTTCCTCTCCGAACGAGAAGAAAAGAAATAAAGGTTTGTCATCCAACCATTGAAAAGTGCCATAACAGGTCAAACAAGAGTTAATGAAGGATCATACCCATTGCAAGCAGACCATTGCTAAGTTTCCCTACTTAGTCCATCGTGCCACGCACCGAGAATATTTTTTGCTAAGTGAGAATTTGAGCATGAAACCTAAGATTAACTCACCCTGAGATCATTGTGTTCTTCCCATACTATTCACTGTAGTCTCTGAATTCCTTTCGCACCCGAGCTAGCTGACCCAAGCTTGTATGTCGGACAAGCTCAGCACTGCTAAGAAAATCGTTGAAGAAGTTCTAATTGACTTAATGACTGAGATAGTCATTTTGGAGTGAGGAGTGTCTACGGGTGTATAGGCATCGTCTTCGGGAGCATTTCTAGATTCCCCCTCCACTACTCGAGTAGGACCATCCCGACTACCTTCGGAAAGACGATCTAATCTCGAAAATGACTTCGCCACTATGAAGATGATCCCAAGTATCTTTCCTAAGTATATCCCACCACTAAGCGGCACAGTGAATCGAGACACTATACCCAGAGACTTTGATTATGTTGTGGTCACTACGTACCTCCTGAAAGGAGTGTGCGCAGTTTGTGTTGACCAGGATAATCTCACTGCGCTAAAATTTAGTGACTTTAACCTTGGAGATCGCAAGGTTTACAGTGTGCTAGCCCTGCACAAGTATTTAACTATCACAAAAGGGAGGAACCTAAATATCGTCCCTCAACAATGGACCCATAACCTCGCGCAGTCAACCCTCCTCAATGTAATGAATATTCCACATTTCAGGAGGCATCAGGAAGTGAATGCATGTGTCAGATTGTTGTTGTCTTGCTACCATGGAGGATACTTATGGTTGGACTATTGCATCACTGTGGATCCAAATCTGATCAATTGGATCACATGGCTAAGCATGCAGGGCCCTGACCCACACAAGTTTTACCCTGGAAAGACCGCAGATCGTGCTCTCTCCCAACGAATAAAAGACACATATGGCGATCTAGAGAAGGGCACGTGAGGTTACAAGGTAGCCTCCATTGAAAATGCAGCAGTGTGCCTTGGTTTCTAGCTAATCACAGGGAAGTCAGTCCGCAAAAATAGACCTACATAGGTGACTGGATTTGTAGTTGACCTCACAGGGAAGTGCATGGAGGGACTACAAATGAACTGGGCAAAGTATCCTTTAAATCAGCTAGAGCTTGACTGTTGACAAGCGCAATACCAAGGGTATGACTTCCACTTTAGTTGGTTACTCATACTCATTGATTTCATCGCTTGGGAGCTACTCGAAGGTACCACGTTTTTGGAGATCAAACCCTTCAGACCACTAGCCACAAAGTTTTGTACACTGTGGTACTCCAGTGACATGAACAAGTAGTGGCAATCCAATGTCATCTTCCATGCTTATTACAATCAATTGAAGAATGAAATCTAGTCTACACCGCGCTTCACACCAAACACACTTCATAGGTTTAGAAATTTGATCAAATTTAGCGTAGAACGCCACTTCACCTATATCACAGCGTGCGCTGATGAGCACAAACAACAACTCCAATTGTACTATAAGTTGATAGAAGAAGACTTGGAGTAGATTACCAAGGAATGGTCGGTGGACCTCCTTGTTGCAGCATACCCCGCAGAGATGTCCGACGTGGATATCCCTAAAGCTATGTCGGATACACCTGGACCACGCAAGACTAAGAAGGATGTGGAAATTCAAGATGTCCATAGTACATCCACGAAGACCACTTTGATCTCACCTGTGAAGGGAGGTGACGATGAAGAACTAGGTGGCACAGAAGTTGATCAAAACAAAGGTGAGGTTAATCTGCCTGGAGAGGAGGAGGATCCCTCCAAGAAAAGGGAGACTACCCCACCGAAGGCCTCGTCCCTAAAGAAAACTAAAGCCACCCGAACTATGTTCAAGACTACCCTTACACAGGATGACTTCGACTTCTTGATTTCTACACTGAATGATGCTTCACTAGAGATCGCAGACAGGCAAGAAGCGAAGTAGGAGTAGATATTTAGCCGACTCAAGGGTGAATTTCAAGAAGTGCAGAAGGCACTCCAGTTCAGTAGAGAAGTTTCTACGGCACCCCTGACAATTGAAACAACAAGAACAGGTGATGAGCCCACCTAATTACGCCAGATCGCCGAGAAAGTCAAAGCTCGCCTTTGACGAGCTCAAGAAGACACAACACAAGCCACTCAATCTTCGACACAAGTACAGAGTGCACATATAGTACAATAGAGGAAGGCAAAATAGGAACAACTTACAAGTGAAGTGGGAAGAGGAAAAAGAACAATTACAGCAGAGCAAGGACCAGTTGCTAGAGGAGAAACTTGAAGTACATGAAAGAGTTCACAGAGCACTTTGCTCTGTGACGGTCATTGAAGTGAAAATTGAAGAACGTGTACCACAAAATCTGGCACAACTTGAAGAATTAATCCAGCAACTTCAGCAACATATCACAGATATGGAACTTTGTACCATGCCCGAGACTCCAGAAGAAGTAAGAGATTTGAGGGAAGCAACTGCCCGTAGCACAGCTGGCTAATTAAAAACCTTGTCTTTGGAATGTAAGCAGTTGAGCACTAGAAGCACCCAAACCTACGAGAACCTCACAAAGAACCCAAAATTGTAGACATTAGAAGCACAGCTCCAAGAAGCGAAGCAGCATGCAGATATACTCCAGGCGTAGTTGAAGGCCTTGACTCCAGTCGACAGAAGGAAGCAATTTCCAGAACAATGCACTGCACAACAACAGGTACACATGTTGCAAAGTAAAGTGATGGAAGTCTCTCAATGACTTCAACTACTCCAAGAGAAAGCATTCCAACTGTTCACTGAAGTTGAGAGCCAGGCAACTGAGCTTGAACAGGTTGTCATCACTGCAGAACAGCGCATGGAAGAACCAGTAAACGACGCAGTGATCCACAAGTTCACTAAGCAAGAGGTTGTCGCATTGCAGTAGGTCAAAGTCGCTCGGGCCAAGCTCGAGACATTTGAAGTGGATTTGATCAAACCAGAGTGACTTGGGATGAGTCATAGGTGAGTGTTGGGGGCCTGTTGGCCCTTGAGGAAGTTTTGCGGAACACTTGGTCATATTTGACCGTTTTTGGACATCGACACCCTGTCAAAGATGGAGCACTAGGCGAAGCAGAGATCACAAGATCTCAGCCCACTTTTGGGGCCCTTTTAGGGTTTTGGGTTAATGTAATGGGAAAGGGATGTCATCCCATGGGTTTACCCATGTTTAGGCCTATGTTGTAAAGTATAAATAAGTAACTAGGCAATGTAAGAGGATTCGATGGCTTAGTGCTAGTAATTAGATCTGTGTGATCGAATGTAAATTATCTGTACATGATTGTAAGAGGCTTGTAGAGATGAGTGAAAGTGATGTAAGTGCTAAGTGCATGGATTGTAAGAAGGCTCTGTTCTAGATCTACTCGTGGAAGGAGGATCTGGCGAGGTGTGTGCAGATCTCCTATCCTGTGTGGAGTACAAGTTGAGCTCTGTGCTGTAATCAGATTGACCAAAGCTAATAAAGAAGAAGAATAATTTGTGGACGTAGCCCTAGGGTGGGGGTGAACCACGTAAACCTGTGTGTCATGCTTTGTGCTATTACTTCCTTGTGTTTTCATTATCTTGCTAAGTGTTATGTCATGATTAGATAGATTTGCTTATGCTTTGTGATTCTCTAGATGTATATGAATAGTATATTTGAGGTGTATGAGAATGCTTAGTGCTAATATACAAGATATAATATGTTTTGTTGTTGCTAAACAATGAAATATCTTATATCTGAGCAAGTACTGCGATGTTCTGTCTTGTCTGCAAAGTACAATAAGGGTGAATAGTGATGAATGAATGATGCTAAGTGCTCTGTAAAGGATATAATCATAGATTTGTGTCCCAGCTAAGGTTGCAGACACTTGAGTCTTGCAACCACCCTTGCCTCTACCTCGGGTGAGACTTCATCTACTTCGCAGGTGTTGCCGAAAGGGCCGGTAGTTAGGGCATTGTTGGTGTGCTCTTGAGCATTGAACCCTAGGCCTGCCCCTATGCCAACATATTGGAATCTCCTTTAAGGAAGCAAGGGTGAATTATTAAAGGTGTTGGAGGGGACTAAGCTAATAAAGATTCCTTAAGGACAAACAACAAATCATTCAAGGTTGGAGCCAAACCAACAACAAGAGATCTATGTGGAGGGATTAGAGATGACTAGCGCTAGCAACTTAAAGGCACGGAAGAGGATTTAGGAGGTTAGATCAAGATTTGATGACAATATGAGTATGTACCCGCAAGATAGTGAGAGGAGGAAATAATATTCCAAGAGACCTTACAAAGAGAAAATGAGTGATATAAAGGAGAAACATAAAGGCATAAGTGAATGTTAGTTTAGCCATTGGAAAGACCAACTCATATGGCATAACCATAATACAAGTTTTGATTGCAAACCACAAGTTTGATAGCCTATATTGCAGGGATTTTCCTTAAAAAATGCCCTTTGCTCTATGAGTTGTGACTTATAGTAGTGATATGACTTGAAAACTTGTCATTTCTTAGCTCCAAAAGACTAGGAAGGGTTAAGGAGGGCTTTCCCAAGTAAACCCCACATTAAGTGACCCAAAACTATTTTGGGATGTCAAGGACTTGAAATGAAGCATCTTAACCCACTTTGGGCTAGATAAGGGGCTTATAGCCCCAAACAAAACTCAAACAATGAGTCAGTGCCCCAAGGGATCTAAAATAGTCTAACCAATGACAAAAGGCCAATAGAGAGTGATATGACTTGAAAACTTGTCATTTCTTAGCTCCAAAAGACTAGGAAGGGTTAAGGAGGGCTTGCCCATGTAAACCTCCAATTAAGTGACCAAAAACTATTTTGGGATGTCAAGGACTTGAAATGAAGCATCTTAACCCACTTTGGGCTAGATAAGGGGCTTATAGCCCTAGAAAAAACTCAAACAATGATTTAGTGCCTCAAGGGATATAAAATAGTGAAACCAATGACCAAAAACCAATAGAGAGAGGAGAAAGTCACTAAGACAACTTACCTAAGCACTTGACATTGCTAAAGTATCACTTATTTAAGTTAAGGTAAGAGAACTCAAGGAAGAGTATCCAACACAAAAGAACAATTGAGAGATATTGATGTCATCACTAGATAGATCATACATAACACAAAAGTAGGCAACATCCCACGTAGGCATAGGTGAATACTAAAATGCAAAATCTATAAATTATGGGTTATTAAATAATATGTAACTACATGTGTACAATATTAAATCACATTGAGACATGTCATGTTTAACGCTTTTAAATAATTTTTAAAATCTCTTCTCCTCTTGAAAATACTATATTGATTATAATATTTGATATAGAACAACATACTAATCCCAACATATATCATGAACATAACCTACATAACCTTCGAGTGACGCAAGGTTCATAGGCATGTGATAAGCCTGTTATTAAATGTCCTCCAATCCTTCGTCAACGGTTTGAACTTCTAGTTTATGCCATACTCATCAAATTTGTAATACGAATTCTATATAACTTCCATTCATTCTCACCATGGCCTTGATATTCATCAGCCACAACATTACTCATTTATTTCTCAGATTTCTCCACAGCCCTTCATTGACATTCACTTTCAGTACTCTTCAACGAAGTCCATCATTGAAACCAAACTACAACAATAATGTCATTACACTCTGCAAGGAAGTCCAACTAAAAGAATCCCTAAACAAGATGGACCAACAACACCTTCGGCTTGATCTAGACACCTTCATTTCTCTCCTGCATCTCTGCACTAACACGAAATCATACTCATGGAAAATGATTACATGCTTGGATGTTGTTCGACGAAATCGAAATCAACACGAGCCTGGAGGATGAGTTGGTCAACATGTATGCAAAGTGACGAATTAAGGAGGATGAATGTCAAGTGTTTAACAAAATGCCAAGAATACTGTGTTTTCATGGGATGCAATTATCAGAGCCTATACCTCAAGCGGACTAATTGAAGAAGCGATTGAGCTACATGAACAGATGGAGCGGTTAGGAGTACAACTAGATAAGTTCACTTTCCCGTGTGTCCTTAAGGCTTGTGGTAGGTTATCTCCACTCACTATAGGGAAGGCCATTCGTGATCATGTAAAGATAAATTGGTTTGAATCGGGTGTCCCACAGCTTGATAAATGGCATTGTATACCAAATGTGGGAGTATAGAGGATGCAGTCCAATTGTTTGACAAAATTTCTCAGAGGGATGTTGTGTCATGGACTTCTATGATAGGAGGTTATGTGGAGAAGGGATTTTGTAGGGATGCCTTGGAGATTTTTCATCAAATGGAGAAGGTTGGCATGGATCCTAACCCATTCACTTTTGCAAGTGTGCTCTGAGCATGCACTGAGTTAGCTAATAATCTGGAACAGGAGAAGGAGATCCATTATAAAGTTAGGAGAGTATTGGATCTAATAATTTAGTGGGCAATGTGCTTGTTGCAATCTATTCTACATGTGTCTGTATGGAAGATGCATGCAATGTGTTTGAAAAGATTTCTGAAAGAGATGTGGTGTCCTGGATTGTTGTGATAGCAGAGTATGCACATAATGGGCATTTTGAAGAGGCCATAGGATACTTTAATCGAATGTGAATGACTAACATCACTCCGAACTTGATCACATGGAGTGGGATGATTACAGGGTATGCTGAGATTGGGTATGGAAATGAAACCTTGAAGCTTTTTAGGGAAATGCACCTTGCAAGGATGAATCCCAATTCAATTATCATTGTAAGTATGATCTAGGCATGTGCCCATGTATCAGCATTACAGTTGGGTAAGAATATTCGTAATTATATTCTCAGAAGTGGACATCAGTTGGATATTTTGGTTAGGAATTCCCTTACAGATATATATGGGAAATGTGGAAGTATAGATGATGCATGCCATGTGTTTGACAGGATGCCTTGGAAGGATGTGATCACATGGAATGCAATGATTGCAGGATTTGCGATGCACGGGCATGCTGAGTATGCTCTCAAATCATTTTACAATTTGTAGAAGGAAGTCATAAATCCAAATGACCAGACCTTCATTGTTGTTTCATTTGCATGCAGCCAAGCAGGTCTGGTAGAAGATGGTTTAAAATGCTTTGAATGTATGACTCAAGACTTTTTCATCATACCTAGGTTGTAGTACTATGCTTGCATGGTTGACCTTTTCAGTCGTTCAGGATGCCTGGCTCAAGCAAAGGACTTTATCAACAAGATGCCTTTAGAACATAGTGTTGATGTATGGGGAGCCTTGCTTGGTGCCTCCTGAATACATTGCAATATAGAGGTAGGAGAGCATGCAATGGAACACCTTTTTACAGCTAGAGCCTCAGAATGTTGGTCACCATGTAATTCTCTCAAACATCTATGTTGTAGCTGGCAGGTGGGATGGTGTCACAAAGGTGAGAGAAATGATTAACAACAAAGGTTTGAGAAAGAAGCCAGGGTGCACCTGGATTGAGGTCAAGAACATGGTTTATGAATTCCTTGTAGAAGACATATCACACCCACAAGCAGAAGAAACGTATGCAACTTTAGAAAGTTTGGTTGGACAGATGAGGGGAAGCAGGGTATGTTCCTCCTACTAACTTAGTGTTGCATGATGTGGATGAGTAGGAGAAAGAAAGCACCCCGTGTTATCACAGTGAGAATTTGACCATTTCTTTTGGACTTATTAATACAAGTTGTGGGACACCTGAGGATCACCAAGAACCTTAGGGAATGTGGTGATTGTCACAGTGTCACAAATTTCATCTCTAAAATTGTAGGACGAACAATTTCTGTAAGGGATTTTAATCGTTTTCATCACTTTAGAGATGGACTGTGTTCATGTGGGGATTACTCATGAAGCTAATTACAACCGTGAATTTGTATGACATAAATGATGATCATATTGATTATATTATGGGTTTCCACCATGCAGTCATTACTTGTGTAGACAGTGTCTGTAGATTGAAGATTCACAGTATCTATTGAAATGTTAGTTATGTAAATGTAATCTTCATTGATCTAAATCTTGCATTGCATAGATTCTTTGCCCAGCCTGCACTTGAAACTTGATACATGTTAGTCATGAGGCTTTCATGTCTTCTGGGTCAATGTTATTATTTTAATAAGCTAAGAGGATATATAAAAATGGCACACATTGAGAGGCTATACAACAATACCATCCATTGAGATTCTTTGACAAAAGGAGAGAAATGATGGAAATCTACTCTAGAAGGAGAGAATTATTTATGGTTACTCTTTGGGATGCTTCTACTGATAATGGGCTTCATGATATTTTCTATATGTGACTTGTTGATGCAGGAGAAGCTTCAGATGCCACCATAGACCCCTTCGTAGCCACTGAAGTATTCCCCAATCCATGTTGGAGTGATGTCAGCAATGTCAGGGTGAGGCTTGTGCATGTCGTCAATTTGCAGCAGATTGATGTTATGAGAAATCTGAAGGACTGTCAAGTGAGGTGTCATGGTGGCATGCACATGCCATCTAATTCCCCCCCCCATTGATAGCATGGATAGCTTGGGAGATTCAAGCCCGGGTGTATGAGTGGAGAAGTAGTTGAGGGGATTACAAAGAATGAAAAGATGCTTAAATCCCTCCACCCATCAAAATGAATAATGTGTGACGGGAAGTGGAAGGGTGCATGGAATATATGATAAGATTTTAATATGGTTGTTGGGTGGATGGGCAAGTAAATATTTTGAAATAAAAGGGGGAGGCACGAAAGTGGTCAGGGGTGGGGGGGGCACTCTCATTATTTTTGGAATATTGATGGAGAAGTGGAGGAGAGGAGATAGTAGTGGAAGAGAAGGAGACATAGAGAATTGAAAGGGGAGACTAGAGTTCTCATTGAGGTGGATCTCCCATGAAGAAAAGAGAGAAGATAAAGAGAAGAAACAATGAAGGGAACCAGATGAAGGCGGAGAGGCAGAGAGCTGACTGGAGAATCGAGGAATCCATAGAAGGGGATGTGTCTCCAGTGTTGTAGTTCACTTGGTAGAATTGTGAAGAGAAGGAGGTCACAGCAAGGAATTTCTAGTTTGAGGTATTGGGTAGAACCTCCTTGGCAAAGACAAAGATGATGCAGTTCTAGTCAGTGAGCATCGCGTTGAACTATGAGAGAATCATGAGGTTAAAGAGCAGTAATCCTTGTTAAAATAGCTAGTCAGGAAGATATAAAGAGAAGAATTTATGTTGTTAGGCATAATTTAGTGTTTCTTGTTGTAAGCTTAGTCCCCTTCTTAGATTTGATGTTCGATTTTGGTGACCATGAGGTTTGTCAGTGCAAAACTATGTAATAAAAATCGGCATTAAATTTGAAATTAAGTTTGAGAAACTATATAATCCAGTTCAAATAAATTCACCTTGAAGTTCAACTTCAAGTCCAGCTTCAAGTTTGAATTACATCGATGTTTGGAAAATTTCAAATTTCAATCTTGAAATTTGTCGAATGTGGTGACTAAGGTTGTAAGCCTAGCCATGATTGAGACCAGCGAGCATCTAGGGAGGAAGGCCTTTTCACTGTGGTAATCCCTCTAACAGCAAGATCCCATCGAGGCCGCATGCTCGTGTAATTTCATTTGTTGATTAATAAGAAGAAACCCTTTCATTCTCAATTTAATAGATTAGATTGATGTGTTGTTTATTTTGTTTCCATTGCTTTTGTTGCTTGTGTGATGCTGTGCACTCTGTGTGTTTGATTGACAGGTCAAGGTTGAAATTAAGGTGTATCAAGGGAGTAGAGAAGGCAGGTGAGGTTGTTCATATCCATCTTGCACTATTTTCTTAGTAGCGACTGGCTGAGTGAGTATTTAAGACAAAATGTGGAAGCAATTGCAAGCTCCAGAATGGTTAAAAGATCTGGATCTCGTGATGCATTATAAGTTCAAATTTATTTTGATGGACATATGGCCACACCTGTTGTTTATTTTCAAATGAGATAGCAGTCTACTGAGCAAGCTGGTGGGTGAGTATACTTTGCAAGTAAATGCAGGAATTTGTCAGACTCTACTACAACAACAGTTTCACAAATCTATAGGGCATAAGGTATGTAACATATACAATATGGTTATAAAGGCTCTACTACAGCAGTAGTTTCACAAGTCTATAGGGCATAAGGTATGTAACATATACAATATGGTTATAAACACAGTGAGAACGTTTGTGCCTAATAAGCATGGATTTATGTTTGATCCTTGAGCCTCACCAGTTCAAGATCATTGCGTCTTCTATTTATGATCATGCATCACTGAGTATTCTATTTAAGATCATGCATCATTGCATCATCTATTTATGTTTGATCCTTGAGCCTTGCCAATTCAAGATGAAATTTGATGCAGAATCCAGTCTAGAGGGTGTAAAAAGTTAAATATACAAGCATGGAACCACAGTGATATGCAGAATGGTTATAAACAAACTAATTAGTAGTTTTATAACTTACTTGTGCTAAGACTATTTGGTGTTGCATGGAATGTTCACAAAGGTTATGATATTGGATTCCTATGGACTAGTCATTGTTATACTTGTGGGTTTAATCATCACATAGGCCATGAGTCAAACTTGTTGTAATATTAATTAGATTGTTATAACATTATTCACTTTGGATATTTTAGCCAAAGGATGACCTAGTCAAGGCTTCTTGGGGCTAGAACCCTACCTCTTGGATGGTGTATATATACACCAATCCTCATTTGTATTCTTCACTCAAGTGTATCGCTTATCATAATTTATATTCCTAAGGGCACCTTCTCGATTGCACTCTCTTTTACAAGTTATTGTTTTATGGTAACTTCTCTCTTATGTGCTCTTATGGTTATGACTATGGCTCACTTCCTTTAGTGCATTTACTCTCTCTCTTTTTACCACATAGCATTGATCGATCTTTTTATTGGATTAAGGTTTTGTTGGTTGGTTTCACTCTATCTCTCTTGTGAATATCAACATGGTATCGGATCCAATGTGAACCTCCCTCATCCTATTCAGTTTTGAGTATTTGATGTAAAGAAGCTATTGACTAGTGCCATCACACTTCTCTTGGTGGCCGTGAAACTAGGGCTATTTTGATCTTCTCTTTTTTAGGGTTTTAACTCTCTTTCAAGGATAACATATTTTATAGGGTTCCTCTAGGGTTTTTCCTAGGTTTTAACCCTCTTTCAAGGTCAATGCCCTATTTTGAGAGTTCCCTCAAGATTTTATTTCTAGTTTGTAAAGGCAAGTTGAACCTAATGGACTCTTACAATGCATATGTGGTTGTGCACTTTACATATTTGTCCTCCACTTCACAAGCATGGATTGTTGCCTTTGGAGTGACTAGGCATATACAATGTTATTATAACTAGACTGGTCATTGCACTGATTGACCCCAAAAATGTGAATCAGACTGCAATTGGAAAAAAACCAAACCAAAAAACTGATCAACCAAAAAATACATAAAATATTTAAATTTTGAAAAAATCATATATATTCATGTGCATCCATATGAATCCAAACCATTTATACACAAACACGTAAAATTTCTCATTTATATAGAAAGTAAGAGTGCATATAACCAAAATAGCATCGAGTGCAAAACATCTCTTAACCAACATACATCAACAAAGAGGCTCTAAATGGCCTCTAGAGTCCAAAAATAAACATAGTACTAATGAGTAACTATAGTGACATATTCTAGAGTCCAGAGTCTACAATCCGATCATATTGTACTAGTAACTAGTAACTACTACTAGGTAGAATCATCAACTAGACTCTAGACTCTACAATGTGATCATATGGTACTAGTAACTGGTAACTATTACTAGGTAGAATCATCATAATCCTCATCCTCCTCATCCTTAGATTGACTAGACTCTATAGTGGGATTCCGGCTTGATTCCCCTGGCCGTGAAGGTAGTGATACTTCTTGATATGGAATTGGGTCCAAGTCCATCCAATAAAGGTCTTCATTGTCAAATGCTAGTGCTTGACTCTCCACAATCCACTCTGATGAGGGATCAAAGTCATCCAAGACTATGTTGTTTGATTTAGGGGTTTTGTTCATCCACTGGTCGCACCTCAACCTAAGGTTGTACTGAACATAAACCATATAATTCAACCATTTTTTCTCTAAACAGTTCCACTTCTTGGTGTGTATACACTAAAAAATGCTCCAATTGCATTCACACCCAGAATCATTGCATGTTTGTCTCAATATCCGAATTGCAATTTTTTGCAAATTAGGGCACTGACCACCAAACTATTTCCACCAATAGGCTGCAATAAGAGTTGAAGGCAAAGAAGCTTTAGAAAATGACTTTGAAACTTTGACTCAACTTTTGCAATGAATAATCAAATTTGAAAACTTTAAACTTTCTTACCCAGTGGATCCTTTGGTCTGCTTCATATAGAGATATACATGCCAAAGGTACCAATACTCTCATTGGAATACAAGAGATTTCTATGTATCTCTTGTATCTTGGGATTAGGGACCATGTGCACAATGCATTTGTACAATTCTTCGTTTACCTCCCCATCTACTTCAAAATATTTTGTATAGTGGTATCTTCAAAGTTTAGAAGACAAAAAATATTTATCAATTGAATTTGAATCTTTGGCTAAGATTTTGTAATGAATAAAAAAACTTAGAAACTTCGAAATTACATACCTTGGGTTTTAGTAATAACTAGTTGCATGTAGGCCCGTAGGGGTGTAGACCAATTGGCAAGTGTCGTGTAAATGGAAGGAAATATGTAAAGGAGGTCTCAAGTTCAATTATCACCCTGATTTATCCGGAGGCGTGCTTGCAGGTAGTGCGATTATCCCTAGGGGTTATAAGGCAACCGATAGGATTCGACCCCATGTCACACGAGTATGATACCGCCATGTTACTGATTCCCCTAGCTACAAAAAAAAAAAAAAAACTAGTTTCATGTAAAGGTCTATGGAGTTGTTTGTTCCATATTTCATCAATGATTCTCCATAGAGGAAGATACTTCTGTATTTTATCCCCATATGTTGACTTTATTGCCTCTTTGGCCTGATCCATGGCCTCATAAACAAAAGCCATGGCGATTTTATCACCATCCACCATTCAAAACACTTTTATAAGAGGCTCACCGAATAACACTATCTCTTCTGCCTTTCTCCACAAAAAAATTTCAAACACTTTATTAACCACCTCTTTCCCTTTGGCCTTTTTTCTCCATTGAGATGCATTCCATTCATCACAAGAAACATCTTACGCAGGTTGGGTTGAACAACAGATTGCAACGAAATAAAGTTTGTTGCAAATCATGTAATAGTTGACCAAATAAGCTCTCTACCCCCAATGTTTTTCTTCACAAGGTTGAAAACCCATGTGTGGTTGTACATGTACTTGGTGATGAATTTTGCTTGTTCCACACACTTCTTCATCCACTCAATTTTTCCAATATCCTCAAGCATGAGGTTTGAATAATGGATTGCACATGGAATCCACCAAATGGCGGGGTGTTTTTCCTCCAACATCCTTCCTTTTGCAACATAGTTGGAGGCATTGTCTGTGATCACCTGTACAATATTATTGACCCCCACCTCCATAACTACTTCATCCAAAAGACAAAATAACAATTGTGCATCCTTCACCATATTAGATGCATCCATAGATTTAAGAAACATGGTTTTTTTTTGGTAAGCAATCAAGAAATTGAGAATGGTGTGAGACCTTTTGTTAGACCATCCATAGGATATGATTGTGCACCTTGTTTTAGTCCATGTCGACTTGAACTCTTTGAAGTATTCATGATCTGGATTATTTTCGGCACGAAATGAGAGAGGAGATATAACACAGAAATATTCAGATATATTGCAAGAGAGACAACAATATAATAGAGATATATCATAAATATAACAAGAGTCACAGAAATACAATAATACACGATTTCTATTAATAAAATAAATGTACAGAGACTGTAAAAATACAGAGTGAAAGACTCGCTAGAATGGTGGTAGCTTATCTCTAAGAAGAGATGTGATGGCTACTCGCATTTGTCAGAAGATGGTTACAATGAGGCTCTAAAGGCCTTTTACAATAAACAGGAATGTCAAAAACCCTAGACATCTAAAAACCTAACCCTAGGAGATGAAGCGCCAAAAGTCACGTGGGTCCCGTTTGGGTAAGTTAGCACATCAACTTCTCGTGGTCGTAACTTTTGCATACGATCTCTATTTTAGGCACAGAATAGCCCGTTGGAAAGGTATAATCGAGAAATACAAATTTTGGTGTGAGAAACATCGAAGGAACTTCCATGTTTCTCCCCGTTTTCCCAAAAAACGTCATTTAAGGCCTCAAAATGGCTCCAGAAGTTAAAAACTGCTAAAAATAGTAAATTAAAAAAATTGCCAGAAAATTGTTTTAATCCAGTTGGAAAAGGTGGGTGGCCACCAATATCCACCTGGATCAATCCTCCCTCCTTAGGAAGAAATGGTATCCATTGCATTCAGTGCCCAGGGGAGAGGGAAAAGTGTTTGTTGAATATGAATCTTGGTGAGTTGCTTGCCTTGCTAGAGACGTCGTGTTACTCGGTTTGTGGAAGGCTATCATGAACATGTTGCTGGTGGGGATGACTCTATTCAACCAGTCGGGATATCTGAGGTGACTATGTGCAAAAGGAATCTTTGCGTTTTTCTGCAATATTTTCGACCTGCTTTTGTTGTATAGAAGGTGCTTGGGATAAGGCTGTAGTGATTGCAATATCCTTCTGTTCACCTTTTGAACAGATTGTGAAGAAACTGAATTTTGTAGTATGAGATACTAGCTTGTGGCACTGTTTAGGTGGAATATTAGTCAAAAATACCTTTGGTATTCTATAGAGATGACCCCCCAGAGAAACAATGACACTACGAGGTCGAGACTCATAAACAACATATATGGTTGGCCCAAGAGAACATCACATACATCTAGTGGGGAAGCTAGAGAATTCTGAAGACGTATGTATACAATTAAAAATATCTATATATATGAAAAAAATAGGTTGTGATGTGGCAGAGTCAACATTGTTGGGAGTGTTCTAGTGACCTTATCACATATCTGGCCATTAAATACCTATTTCTAAACCTAACATGTGTGAAACTTGGATATTTGCGAGCTCAAGAATGGAGAACACATCATTTCCAAATATTTTGTTTCGAAGGCTCGACCTAGGTCACAAATCTGAGTCAAGCGATTTTCATTCTTCATATATGGCCCTTCTCTATAGTCAACGCCCATCAATTTCCAGGTACACACAAGTTATCTTTGTGAAGGCTATTGAAACTTTGTATAGGATTCTCTTGGACTTGGAAATAAATATATTTCTTAGATGTGAATTTTATTATTTGTTGAATCTCTCTGAACTTATTTTCACTACCTCACCTTCCTTCTCTCACCCTCTGCTTCTATTTCATTTTTCTGGGTTTTTTGTGTCTTGTTTCTTCATATATTTCTCTTTGTCAAGATTTCATTTCTCTCTCTCATATCCCTCTCCTCTCAACCCTCCTGACCCTTCCCCCTTCCCTATTGCCCTGACCCCTCTCTCATCGTTCCCTTAGGACGTCGTTCTTGATCCCTTTCTCTCTAAACCTTCAAAATTCTCTTGATTTATTTTGACCCCTTTTCATAGTTCCTCTATCTTATGCAACCTTCTTGGATTCATTCCATGGACTCATCAAACACCAGTATTACTCATCTTGAGAAATACTCTTTTGCTAATCCTTTAGTGAACTTTCTACAATGTGATTTCATC
>JZKD02S1685669.1:0-18422 GCA_000966675.3 Picea glauca
TGGGTTTCCAGGTGAAAAATATCTGTGTAATGTTTGTATTTTCCATTGTATCTTTTCTGTTCTTTTCTGAATATCAGTTTGCAGTAGATATTGTACAAGGTTAGAATTTACAATGGGATGCAATCAGTATGGATTTTTTATTGGGATTGCCAAGAACCCAGAAGGGGAGTGATTCCATATTTTTTGTGGTGGACAGATTTTGAAAGATGGCACATTTCATACCATTCCAGAAGACAAACTATGCTACACACATAGCCAATTTGTTTTTCAAAGAAGTGGTGAGACTACATGAATTTCCTAGGAGCATAGTCTCAGATAGGGACACCAAATTTATAGGACACTTTTGGAGGACTCTATGGAAGAGGTTGGGGACAAACTTGTCCTTTACTTCAACATATCACCCTTAGACAGATGGATAGAATGAATTAGTAAACATGAGTTTGGGAAACTTGTTAAGAAGTTTAGTCACTGAGCAAGGTCATCAATGGGATCAGATTCTGGCACAAGTAGAATTTTCATTTAACAATTCGTGAACAGGAGCACAGGAAAAAGTCCATTTGAAATTGTGTATGGTATACAACCAACATGGATTATAGAGTTGAGATATCTGAACCAAGATGAATTAAGAAGTGTTGGAGCATAATATTTTGCAACAAAAATGCAGAAAATCCATGACAGAGTCAGCGAACAGTTATAGGACAACAACTTGAAATATAAGAACCTAGATGATTAGAAGAGGAGAGAAGTTCAATTCAAAGTAGGAGATGAAGTTTAGCTCATTTGAGAAAGGAAATATTTCCAAGGGGAACATATAACAAGTTGAAGATGAAGAATATAAGACCATGCAAGATTCTCAGAAAATTTGCATCCAATTCTTATGAAATTGGGTTGCCAGACAATGTTGGGATATCACTAATATTCAATGTTATAGACCTGTATCCTTACATGAGTTATGATGCAGGAGAATCAGATGATCAGAAATAAGTTCAGTGGGAAGAACAATTTCCCACAGCAGAAAAACCTCAAACGGAGAAAATCATAGAACGAAGAGTTGGAAAGAAGACCAGGAGGAAGACATATCCTGAATACTTGGTCAAGTGGAAAGATCATTTAGTGGAATATTCAAGTTGGTTCACTGAACTTGATATTTTAAAGCATGGAAAAATAGTGCAGTAGCTCATGGAAAAGAGTCCATGAATATTTTATCCATAGGAGTATGATGCAGGAGCATCGCCTTCAATGTTAAAGATGCACGCGTGGAGGCAGGGATACGACATCTTAGCATGTCATAATTTCAAATCAACATTTAGCTCAGAAGGAAAATGTGTTCTTGAGATATTTTGGACACAACGTTTTTTAATATATCTTGTTTAGGAAATTCTTATACGACTGTAAGGAGTTACATATAGGGAGTGGGAGCCTTTATCGGGTAATAACTGATAGTTATTGTAAGAGGAAAAAGTAGGTAACCGCTAGAACCTGATAGGATAAGTTGTAGACAGGACAAAGAATAGCTCAGGGAGCCACTCCTTAGATAGCTTTGTTTTTTTTGTATTGTATCAGACTGGTTAGATAGGAGATTAGAGAGAGCAAACAAGAGTAGCAGAGTAGAAGATAGATGATGTTGAGTCTCCATTTTGACACTTCTAATGCCCTATATTACCCTCTATCTGAGCCTATTTTACATATGATATGTGTATATAATTGACTGTTTCCTCCACAAATACACTTGATGACCTTGTCCATATACATAGAGAGGTAACTTATGATTAAGGCATGATTTGCTTATTTTTTCTTGAGTTAATTCGATTAAATTCACGATTTTGTATGATCCTAATCGTTTGACTCTTAAGAAACATTGATACGGTACTAAATGGGTGCCTAATACGGTACCATAACATTTTGTGCTATTATGGTACCAATTCATGCACCTAATCTGGTACTCATGGTTACTACTGTGTTATTCCGGTACTAAAACCCTATCTACAGGATTCTGGTACCAACATTCTGGTATTGGATTTGCACCTCGATTTATGGGTAGATAACGTTGAATCTCAAAATTTGGGGACATGGGTTTTGTCTAGAACTGTGTTTTCATGCAGAAACATCAGGAAGAATCTATAAATATCACTCATATGGACCTCCAACTCAAGGGGAACAGTTCATCCTAAATCATTGCAAATTTTCTAGAAATTCTAATATCATGCCCAGATTCGTGGGAAATGCATTTCCTTGATTAGATAAATGGTTTTAATCGACCTCCATTGATGGAAAATGGTTTTTATTTGGATTTGATTGTCTAGATCCAAATTTGTAATGTAAAAATCATATAAATTGAGTGATGGCTCTAAGCCAAAGGAGGGAATTAGTATGTTGTAAATTCGATTTCTGAACCAACTCTTTTTGTAAATTTGTTTGTTGAAGATCAATGGAAGTTTGAATTCAATGATCCTGTATCATTTAGAATCTGTTAATCTAAAATCTTCCATGTTGGCATCCTCAAGGACCCACCGATCCATCTTGGTAAGCTCATTTTAAATTATTAGTACATATTTCTATTTTCTTTTTTTGTTGTTTTGATTTCATTTTTGATTTCACTATTAGAATTGATTACAAAGTGTGGCAGTACATGAACAGTTGGGATTCCATCATTCACATTACATAAGCCATCAAATGGAACATCTCATTAAAACTTATGTTTCCTGTGTAGAAACGAAGTAATTTTCTAGAATTGCAAAATTGTAAGATTGTATTAAATTTTCGTTTGCGATGTATCAATTGATTTTGAAAAGTGTGCAGAATTAGATAAGAATTTCTTACAAGTTTAAAGTGGGTTGTGTTGACAGGAAAATTTGACAGGCCGTCAACTGGAAGAACAGGTCCAGTCTTGGGTTGTCTAAATAACCCAAGCCGTTTGGTGTAACTTGTTCTGACAGGTTTAATGGCTCTGTTAGCCAATCTAAGTTCCTAAAAAAAAAAAGAGGAAACAATCTACTGCTTAAAACTATAATAATATATGAACTTTAATCTAATTATTTACAAAATATATTAAACAGAAAAAGGAAGTATGAACATATCTCTTATACACAGAATTTATAGGTTGCAAGTTTTAATGAAAGATTTGCAAAATCAATGAAAAAATAATTTTTTTCAGAAGCATATAAGGAAAGAACATTTTTTGTATTTTCCATTTTCTAATTATAAATCAAATACACCTAGAATTAACTAAGTTATGAAACAAAGATACACAGATGGTCAAAGCCATTCTAAAACTTTCTTGTTTCACTAATACATAAAAATGACAGAAATTAGAAGCAGGTGAAGCTAACATGTTATTAGTTTGTTAAATGTATATGTGTCAATGTACGAACAAAGATAATTCAGCTACCCCGCCCGTGAAAGAAATCTGCAGTAGGCTTATACTAAAATTTTCCTGAATAAATTCAAGGAATGTATTGGCAACCAGGATTTAAGAAGAGAATAGTGAAGACATATAATCCAGTGATATTATAATTACAAATGATTACAGTCAAAGAAATATTTATGTAAGACATTCATTTTTATCTATCAATTAAACATCAAATAAAAACCATGATATTAAAATTGATATGATGATCACAGTCACAACATATGGAACAACAAATCATGAATGACATCTATAACATGAATATCATAGAACATAACCTGTCATTGAGACTAAATCTATACAACACATTAATATCCCAAGAGAAGAGAAACAAAACATCAATGAAATAACATTCACAGTGGTCTAAAGCCGAAATGCTATAAGTTGTTCCATTAAGTTCTGAAAATCAATCATCCATAATTTGTTCCAGGCCAAGATTCCTTCACTTACAAAAGCAGAGTATTTAAAGTGTTTTGAAATCCTATTTTCCTATCTCCTAGGATAGGATAGGATCTCATAAGAGAAAAATATTACAAAAATAGAGGGCTAACAACCACCCATAACCGAGTTGATTTTTATCAAAAATTAATAATTGTTTTTACAAGGCAAATAGCAAAAGAAATACTAATCATTTGAATAGAAAATCGAACATGTTTCTCCTAGATTATCAACATCTTGATCTACTATTTCCTGAAAACGAAACAGGAATAAGTTAGAAAATTTCTAATAACTAATTTCTAAAATTTATTATTTAAAATGACTTAGCTACAGAATCGAAAGATTCTGTAGTCATTCTTATCTTAACAAACAAAATCTAATTTCAAACTGGTTCGACTCAAAATAGATAACATGAATATAATAAAAGGAAAAGTGTTTTACCATTCCAACAATTTACTAAAGATGGATCAGGGTAGCTCAGAATTGATTATGGCTTTAACACTGTTTGCGTATTTATTATTATGTTCCCTATCGTCTTAAGGTGATTAACTTTCATCTCTGCATTTACTATGAGGTCCAGATTTTCATATTCTAGTGATTCACATTGATCTGTGAGTGTTTTAATATGAGCCTAAAGGATGGGAATATCAGTGTAATATCATTCAATCCAAAGCATACAAACATCACACTATACTGATGGAATGACCTATTGGTGAAGTGTGTGGTCAAGCATGGCCATATCAACTTTACCTGCCATTTTCCCTTGACCAAACTGAATCCCAAAGAACCCCTTCTCTCCCTTGAGACATGGTGGAAGATTTGTAACAAAATCATAGGGTTTATCATGACCAAACCCTTGACAATCCGGGTCTTCCAAAGCCAGGAAATCTTCAATTTTGGAGTCCGAGACCTCATTGACCTCGATCGGGCCGATCGATATCAAATGAAAGTCAATTCAATTCCTCAATTTTCTCAAAATAATATGACCTAATCTTTTGTTATGAAACCCTAATGTTGTATGTTTTTGTTTTGTCTGGTTGCAAGATTTTTTGACATCGGGGCTCATAGTAATGTTCTGAACAACATCAAAATTAGGCATAGGAGGTTTACCTGTCTTTTATTCAACAAACGTTTTCTCATGTGAAGACTGGCTTGGCCTTATCTCATATAGAGGTTTTATGTTAACAGATCCTGGTTCATTAATGGGATTGTCGAACTGTTTGTTCATCAATGCTTCACTCAGATTAGGGATTTCTACAGGAATTGTCGTAGCAAAAATATTTCTTGTTAAAAATTCATTCCAGCAATCACCCATGGTTGTTAAATGGTGAATCAACAGAATTTTAATCAAGCCATGGTGGAAAAGACTAGAGTTGAGGCTCTATTTCTTATACCTTTTACACACTTTGTACAGGCTTCTCAACATATAGAAGGGCATGTTTAATTGGAAACCTATGAAATGCATAAGAAGTCATATATGATAGAGGAAAATTAAACCATAATGACCCTCACAGGTCATGAACTGTTTGAGAATGAACAGTAGTCCATGCCACCTAGGTTTAACCAAATAAATAGGGATACCTTTTTTGTAGCAATTGATTTTCCTAGANGTGGTCAAGCATGGCCGTATCAACTTTACCTGCCATTTTCCCTTGACCAAAATGAATCCCAAAGAACCCCTTCTCTCCCTTGATACATGGTGGAAGATTTGTAACAAAATCATAGGGTTTAGCATGACCAAACCCTTGACAATCCGGGTCTTCCAAAGCCAGGAAATCTTCAATTTTGGAGTCCGAGACCTCATTGACCTCGATCGGGCCGATCGATATCAAATGAAAGTCAATTCAATTCCTCAATTTTCTCAAAATAATATGACCTAATCTTTTGTTATGAAACCCTAATGTTGTATGTTTTTGTTTTGTCTGGTTGCAAGATTTTTTGACATCGGGGCTCATAGTAATGTTCTGAACAACATCAAAATTAGGCATAGGAGGTTTACCTGTCTTTTATTCAACAAACATTTTCTCATGTGAAGACTGGCTTGGCCTTATCTCATATAGAGGGTTTATGTTAACAGATCCTGGTTCATTAATGGGATTGTCGAACTGTTTGTTCATCAATGCTTCACTCAGATTAGGGATTTCTACAGGAATTGTCGTAGAAAAAATATTTCTTGTTAAAAATTCATTCCAGCAATCACCCATGGTTGTTAAATGGTGAATCAACAGAATTTTAATCAAGCCATGGTGGAAAATACTAGAGTTGAGGCTCTGTTTCCTATACCTTTTAGACACTTTGTACAGGCTTCTCAACATATAAAAGGGCATGTTTAATTGGAAACCTATGAAATGCATAAGAAGTCATATATGATAGAGGAAAATTAAACCATAATGACCCTCACATGTCATGAACTGTTTGAGAATGAACAGTAGTCCATGCCACCTAGGTTTAACCAAATAAATAGGGATACCTTTTTTGCAGCAATTGATTTTCCTAGAGGTCATGAAGAGGCTCCAAGGTACTTCTTCAATCTTCTAGTTCTTGAAACATTTCTCACCGATATATGGGATCCCTATGGCTTCACTCATGAACCCCTCAGTTACATTGAACTGGATATCTCCAACTTTCTCTTTGCATCCATCAAAAGTCTGTGAAAAAACCCTCGCTACATGAAGGTTATGGCCTTTGAACCTTTTTAGGAAGGCATCCTAGCCTTGACTTCTTAAATCTCTGATTGCATCATCATGTGAGAGTAATGTTTGAGATCCATTTGGATTCAAATGAACAACAAGAGCCATTACAAGTGCGACTAGGATGTAACAGGGGTGACTCAAAACAGTTCTAAGCTTGGATGGTAGGGGCGATAGGAGCAAATCCGAATGTATAAAGAGGAACAAACCATAATGAAGGTTGTGTGTTATCATAGCATAAACATAGAGGGTTTGGTCATAGGGCTTCACCATTCTTGGTAATGAAAACCCGACTCACAGGATCGATAACCTATACCTGTAATGAGAGACTCATTAATTCAATGTGCCAACAAGGTGAGTTAAGTACAGAGTACAATAGTTTCACATTGATTAACCTGACTACTAGAATGACCATTTGTTTTTGAAAAGGGTTTGAATATATCGAAACAAAAAATATTCATAAATTCAAATGAAAGCCATATAAGCATATAAAAATTATATCCATATCCAAAATATTACAAAGATAAGTCAATCAAATGTTGGATTTAAATTGAATATAAGAATGATGACCCTTAAAAATAAATCCTTGTGTAGAGAATATAACATGAGGATCAGATTTCATGTTTGATTCATGCTTTCAGTCATGAATCAAACATGAAACAAAACGAAAATGCAAACTTTAAATAATTAATGAACACTTTTAAAATCCAGTAATCATCTCAAAATGAAATAATTTACAAGATCAGTTGAAGGCAGCTACATAAAATGTAATTTCTCGTTCAAACAACGAAATCGTGTGGGGCTCCCAACAGTGGTAACTTACTGGGAGAAGCAATTATCTCTACATCATCGAAGAGTTCATGTTAGGATAGATCAGAATGATTGAAAAATTAAAGAACGGTCGATAGTAAGTCAATCATCTCAATCAAAATAAAAAATTACACAGTCTAATGTCATATGTGTTTCTGTCCAAATGCAATCTGGTGACAAGTTTTAATTACGAGAGAGACGATATTTAGGAAAATGACTCTGATACTGTTGACAGGGCCGCTCCTTCTAGTAGGTGTCCATAGCCTCAACAGGGATGTCAATTAACCCACTCTAACACCTCTACCCTATCCAAGAATTATCAATTCAATATGAAGGAAATTTTACGATTAATATTAAGAATTTACACCTGATAATTTTCTTGAACCCGACATTGCTTCGCTGCCAGCAGGCCTATTCAGTACCCCGACGAAGTTGTCTTGGAATCATGCATGCATTTACCCGCTGCCTGCAGACCTATTCAGTATCTTGGTGGGTTTACAGAAACTTCCAACACCTTTTAGCGCTTTCATCTCTCTAGAATTTATTTACAATTTGACATAAATTTTATGATCTTCAGGAGAGAGGGGTGATGCTGAAAATTTTAGATTCCAAAACACTTGATATTTTCCAACTTAATTTCTCGGTTGACAATCTTCATCATGATTTGAATTTAGTTTTCTAGTAAGAATAACTTTCCGAGGACAAGAAGTCATACTTGAGTTGTTTTCTTTAAAACCAGGGACAACGTAAAGAGCTTTAATGATGATTGTATCTTCTCNTGTATGTTTTTGTTTTGTCTGGTTGCAAGATTTTTTGACATCGGGGCTCATAGTAATGTTCTGAACAACATCAAAATTAGGCATAGGAGGTTTACCTGTCTTTTATTCAACAAACATTTTCTCATGTGAAGACTGGCTTGGCCTTATCTCATATAGAGGGTTTATGTTAACAGATCCTGGTTCATTAATGGGATTGTCGAACTGTTTGTTCATCAATGCTTCACTCAGATTAGGGATTTCTACAGGAATTGTCGTAGAAAAAATATTTCTTGTTAAAAATTCATTCCAGCAATCACCCATGGTTGTTAAATGGTGAATCAACAGAATTTTAATCAAGCCATGGTGGAAAATACTAGAGTTGAGGCTCTGTTTCCTATACCTTTTAGACACTTTGTACAGGCTTCTCAACATATAAAAGGGCATGTTTAATTGGAAACCTATGAAATGCATAAGAAGTCATATATGATAGAGGAAAATTAAACCATAATGACCCTCACATGTCATGAACTGTTTGAGAATGAACAGTAGTCCATGCCACCTAGGTTTAACCAAATAAATAGGGATACCTTTTTTGCAGCAATTGATTTTCCTAGAGGTCATGAAGAGGCTCCAAGGTACTTCTTCAATCTTCTAGTTCTTGAAACATTTCTCACCGATATATGGGATCCCTATGGCTTCACTCATGAACCCCTCAGTTACATTGAACTGGATATCTCCAACTTTCTCTTTGCATCCATCAAAAGTCTGTGAAAAAACCCTCGCTACATGAAGGTTATGGCCTTTGAACCTTTTTAGGAAGGCATCCTAGCCTTGACTTCTTAAATCTCTGATTGCATCATCATGTGAGAGTAATGTTTGAGATCCATTTGGATTCAAATGAACAACAAGAGCCATTACAAGTGCGACTAGGATGTAACAGGGGTGACTCAAAACAGTTCTAAGCTTGGATGGTAGGGGCGATAGGAGCAAATCCGAATGTATAAAGAGGAACAAACCATAATGAAGGTTGTGTGTTATCATAGCATAAACATAGAGGGTTTGGTCATAGGGCTTCACCATTCTTGGTAATGAAAACCCGACTCACAGGATCGATAACCTATACCTGTAATGAGAGACTCATTAATTCAATGTGCCAACAAGGTGAGTTAAGTACAGAGTACAATAGTTTCACATTGATTAACCTGACTACTAGAATGACCATTTGTTTTTGAAAAGGGTTTGAATATATCGAAACAAAAAATATTCATAAATTCAAATGAAAGCCATATAAGCATATAAAAATTATATCCATATCCAAAATATTACAAAGATAAGTCAATCAAATGTTGGATTTAAATTGAATATAAGAATGATGACCCTTAAAAATAAATCCTTGTGTAGAGAATATAACATGAGGCTCAGATTTCATGTTTGATTCATGCTTTCGGTCATGAATCAAACATGAAACAAAACAAAAATGAAAACTTTAAATAATTAATGAACACTTTTAAAATCCAGTAATCATCTCAAAATGATAATATTTACAAGATGAGTTGAAGGCAGCTACATAAAATGTAATTTCTCGTTCAAACAATGAAATCATGTGGGGCTCCCAACAGTGGTAACTTACTGGGAGAAGAAATTATCTCTACATCATCGAAGAGTTCATGTTAGGACAGATCAGAATGATTGAAAAATTAAAGAACGGTCGATAGTAAGTCAATCATCTCAATCAAAATAAAAAATTACACAGTTTAATGTCATATGTGTTTCTGTCCAAATGCAATCTGGTGACAAGTTTTAATTACGAGAGAGACGATATTTAGGAAAATGACTCTGATACTGTTGACAGGGCCGCTCCTTCTAGTAGGTGTCCATAGCCTCAACAGGGATGTCAATTAACCCACTCTAACACCTCTACCCTATCCAAGAATTATCAATTCAATATGAAGGAAATTTTACGATTAATATTAAGAATTTACACCTGATAATTTTCTTGAACCCGACATTGCTTCGCTGCCAGCAGGCCTATTCAGTACCCCGACGAAGTTGTCTTGGAATCATGCATGCATTTACCCGCTGCCTGCAGACCTATTCAGTATCTTGGTGGGTTTACAGAAACTTCCAACACCTTTTAGCGCTTTCATCTCTCTAGAATTTATTTACAATTTGACATAAATTTTATGATCTTCAGGAGAGAGGGGTGATGCTGAAAATTTTAGATTCCAAAACACTTGATATTTTCCAACTTAATTTCTCGGTTGACAATCTTCATCATGATTTGAATTTAGTTTTCTAGTAAGAATAACTTTCCGAGGACAAGAAGTCATACTTGAGTTGTTTTCTTTAAAACCAGGGACAACGTAAAGAGCTTTAATGATGATTGTATCTTCTCNTCCACTATATTAATAAAGGCCCACTATGGTAGTTGGATGTAATAAATGTGACAAGGCTCTCTAGAAGGTTCCTAGGAGATAGGGAGAGCTATATAAAGAAGTGTAGGCAATGTAAGGAAATATAGTGAAGAATATTGTGATTGTACAAGCAAGGATTTCTTGAGGAGTTTTATCCTTCCATAGGGATTAATATATGGTGTTACCCTACCCCAAGGGTTTTCTCTATTTCTTGTGTTCATGTTATGGTGAATGGTTTATGGTTTATTCTTGGTATTATTGAAGTATATTTGCAGATATGGTATAGGTACTTAACACTTTATGATGAGACATTTCGGTTTCCTTTCATGAACTAAATGGTGACACAGACATAAATATTTTTAGAAAAAAGTGAAAACAAGCAAAATGAAAAGAACCAAAATAAAAAAAAACAAAAAGAAAATTAAAAAAATAAAAATATGTACAGAGAGGTGGATCTGGAATCATTAGGAAAAATACCTTTTGCGATCTTGTCCATTCACTGGAAAAGTGTCTGGCTATCCCTCCAAATTGTGTAGATAGAAAGAGCTGGAACCTAGTTTTTCAGAGATTACAAATAGTCCCAACCACAAATTCTGGAACTTGGTGTGTTCCCCCTTTCCCTCGTGGGGTTTATCCCATTTTAGAACCAAGTATCCTACCTTGAAGTTCCTATACGAAGAAGAGCTTGAATCAAACCAACTTTTTACAATATGTTGATGTTGATCTAGCTTCTTCTTTGCTTGCGCTCTTACTTCCTCCAGTTTTAATAAGGCATTGATTCGACTTTCAAGACGAGGGAATACCTCTTCTTGGACTTTCTGCGATAATTGCAGAGATGGAAGAAAAACATGAGGGGGTAGGATTTCTTCTCTCCCGTAGATGAGAAAGAAAGGGGAATTACCAACAGAAGTTTTTGGTGTCACTCTATCAGCCTATAGTGCATTGTGCCAGTTCTTGTGGTTTTCAGAAACTGTCCTCTTAATGATCTTGATTAAATTTTTATTTGTCGATTCTGCTAGACCATTCCCTTGAGGATAGTAACTGGTAGAATATTTCAATTTAATCCCTTTATCTAAGGCAAAGACATTCATATCAAGGGATGAGAAACATGGATGATTTTAAGGATGGAAATTTAATTTAAAATGTAGAAACCTTGGCGAATCTTACTAATCCTTCATATGCCAACTATAAATGTTTGGCAATATTTTTGTAAAAAAAATCAAATTTCCAAGGATTTTATATAGTTTTTATAAAATTTTGGCGATTTTTAAAGTAAAATAATTTTATCCTATAAAATTTGGGCAAATCACTTTTAAAATAACGAATATTGTTTTTGGAAAAACCATGGAAAATTAGCCCATGAGAAAAATTTAGCCCCTAAAATCTTCCATGATGAGAAATAAGATGCGTTATCAAAGACTAAACATTCGAGAATGATGAATTGAGTAATGATATGTGAATTAAGGAAAGATACCACCTAATTCATGTTTAGCACTTTCAAAGGTGTGTCTTTAGACCATCTGGTAAAATAATCTATTGGCATAATGATATATTTGTTCTGTTGTGAGGAAGAAGAGTTAATTAGTCCTATGATGTCAAGACCCCACTACTAAAAAGGTGAATCTACAGTAACAAGCTACAAAGGAAATGCTTCCTTTTTCACCCGTCCATCAGCCTTCTGGCAGATTATGCATTTACGACACAATGCATGGGTGTCTTTAAATAACATGGACCAATAGTACCCAACTCTTAACATATTATGAAAGGTGGTGTCTCCACTGAAGTGACCACCAACCTCACCCACATGAAGTTCATATAGTACTCTCTACTTCATCCTTATCCAAATAATGCATAAGAACACCATCAAAATTCTTTCGAAATAAGACATCATTTATTAACTAGAAAGATGAAGATTTCAGTATTAGTGCTCTTCTGTTTTTAGGATCAAGATAGCAGGGAGAAGATCCATGTGTTGAATAAAATTTAATATCATCATACCAAGAATTAGCAACAACTTTGTACAACTGATTTGTTTCCTGTCGTACTAATTTACAGTTGAGATGTTAATTTGACTTTCCTTCCCTTCAACTGAATCAACCACTAGTTTACATAGGCCTTGACCTCTAACAATTTGTGCAGGAGTTATTTCGAGGTCATACTCCTGTAACAACATCATCCAATTTGCCTGTTTTTCACCCAATTCCTTTTGTACCAACAAGTTTCTCATAGCCAGGTAAGGAATGATGACTTTAGTTCTGGATTTCAAAATATATGACCGAAAGTGTTTCACTGCTTTAAAAACAACATATGCATGTTGATCCATAGCTGGGTAATTTAGCTCTACCCCTTTGAAAGATGAGATCATGAAGGAAATGAGTATTTCATTGCTTTCAACATTCTTTTGTGTCAACATAACAACATAAGATCGATCAGAGGTGAAAGTGTAAAGAGTGAAATTTTGGGAAAAATCGGGGCTCATCAAGGAAGGAGCTTCTACTATTGCTTCTCTAATAGAATCAAAATCTTGACTTTCTTGGGGTCCCCAACTATACTAAACATCCTTTTTAATTAAATTTTGTAAAGGCCTTAACATTTCTGAGAAACTTGGGACAAATCTTCTGACGAAGTTAATCTTGCCTAAAAAGGATTGGAGGGATTTTTTGGAAGAGGCAGGGGAGAGTTTAGCAATAGCTTGGGTTCTTTTCGGGTCAATAATCATTTCGTCTTTGGACACTATAAACCCAAGTATTTTTCCTTGATCTAATACAAATACTTCTTTCTTAGGGTTGAGGGATATGCCATACTTGTGGCATCGTTCTAGAACAGCCCTAAGGTGAGACAAGTGATCTTTCTTGTTTTTAGAGAAAATGGTAACATCATCAAGATAGACCACTACTGATTGATTTACGAGACCACAAAAGAAAATGTCCATTTCTCTATGGAAAGTGGCCCCGAAATTTATAAGCCCAAAAGGCATCTTCATGTAGGCATAAGTCCCCCATGGGGTACGAAAAGTGGTCTTGAACTGATTTGGGGGAGACATGAGGACCTGGTTATATCCCGAAAAACCATCTAATAGAGATAGTCTTTCTGAACCAAATACTTGTTGAAGGATTTGTTCCATTGGAGGAACAAGATAGTTATCTTTATCAGACACTCGATTCAAGTTACAAAATTCCACACAGAGTCGAATTTCACTATTTTTCTTCCTTAAAGGAACTAGATTAGACACCCATTGTGTGTGTCTCACTAGGAAAATTATCTTTGAATTTAGTAATTTATTCAGTTCTTTCTTGACAGTGGGTTCTAAGTTGGGGTGCATCTTTCTTAATTTTTGTTGAAAAGGATGACTTTGTGGTTTCATGGGGATGACATGTTGTATTATATTAGGGTCAAATGTTTTCAAATCATCATATGTCCAGAAAAAAATGTCTTTAAATTATTTAAACAATTTTATAAAGGTAGATCGTTCTTGCTTGGAGCATCCCGTTCCCAAATTAATATTTTGAGGATTTTCCTTAGTCCCTAAATTTACTGTCTCATAAGTCAAAGAAGAACTGTTTGTTTTACAATTAACTGACCATCTAAACTTATCATGCAAGTCATAAAACCTCTCTAGTCTTAAAACGAATCTAGGAATAAAGTTTACCATATCATATGTCGATTCAGAAGATCTAGGATCTGATATTACCGTGAAGTTGCAGAGTTTTTCATCGTGAGTGCCTTCATCGATGACTGCACCTTGGAAGGTGTCCTCCATATGAAAGAATTTGATGATCTACTGGTCATCGTCAAACACTCTCCAATTGGTGATGTTGTCCGAGATTTATGACCTGAACAACAATTCAATCGAAAATGCATTAGGAAAAATACCTTCTGCGGGCAATAGTTTTGAAGCGACATTAGCCAATAAATCAGCCTCCGAATTACTTAGTCTAGGAATGGAATTTATGTTAAATGATAAAAATATTTGCATTAAACTCCATACCTCAATTTGGTAACTTTTTAGATGTGGTGATAAGAAATGTATGGAGTTTCTTACCTGCCTAACCACGATCTCAGAATCACCGAATACCATTAAATTTTGTATGTCCATATCCAAAGCCTTCTTAATCCCTTGTAAAAGTGTTTCGTATTTGACAGTGTTATTAGTGCACTTGAACTCTAATCGATAGGCAATGAAAGTCTTATTACATGCAGGATCTATGAGTACACATCCTGTACCGGCTCCTTCTTTGGATTTGGATCCATCAAAGTACAATGACTAGATCTGAGCTTCATCAACAGTGTTTTTCACACTTGGCAAAGCTAATGACTGAGTATAGGTCATAATTTATGATTGCTGCCCTGGATTAGTGATAGGGGAACTTTTTGTCATGAAGTTACCAAAGAAGGAATTCATTCCCTGCATTTCAAACAAATTAGTAGATGCGGTAAAAGGTTTGTTTTCATCATTTAGATCTGTCACGGTGTGCTTGAGATAGAATTCACAATTTATCCTAATTTTATTGGGCTGTCCATTTTCCAGAAGCCACAAATGAGACCAATCTGTGGAAAAGTAACCATGCAGTTGTTTGGACCAGTCCCTTCTTAAAAAAAACCATAGACTTTAGGGATGTCAACAACAATGATGTCAATAATTTGGTGAACCTTAGGATTAGAAGATAACCTAACCAGAACATTCTTAATTTCAACGATTACCTTAATGTTTGTTCGATCAAGCTGAATGATTTTGAGATCAGAAGGTTGAAATTCTATGTTGATTTTTTGACAAACAAATAAAGGCATCACATTTGATGATGCGCCAGAATCTACCATGCAATTATGTACATTCCTATTAAAAATTTCAAAAATTAATAAGAAATGCGGGATATTTTTACGAGCGTTAACAACAAAATTCTATTGATTTTTTGTCGTTGTCCCTAAAACAATTTTATCTACATTTGATACAGTCTTTTCAGCTAAATCCCTTTTATCTAGAGGTTCAGATGTTGTTTTAGTTGGGATCTCTTTGGCTATTTTAGAACCAATTTCTGCAGTTTTCTTGCTGCTAAGATTGTTGTTCTTACTATTTTATACTATACTTTGAAGCATTTTGTACAGAATAAGGGGAAATTTCAGCAACTCAAAAACATAAATATAAGCCCTTAGTTTTTACAGATCTTCAATTAAATCATATTCTAAAACAGGGGCTGCTAAACTTTGTTTAATTTTATCTTGCTTCGACTGATTTGGAAACACATTATTACTTACTTCAGAAGAAGGTTTGTTCTGTGTTTTGTTTCTTGTGTTATAGGGGTGGACAGTTTAAAAATTTGCTTGGAAAATACTGTCAGAGAATTGACCAAAGATATTGGGAGATGAATCTTCTTCTTCTAGTACTTCTTCCTCAACTACATCTTTAGAACTTTGAGGAGGGGCAGAATCAAGATATCATGTTCTTCTAGAACAATTTGCAAAGCGTACTACAAGCTTTCAAAATTGAGACCTTTAGTGGTCAGATTTGGCCGGTTGGGAGGAAAAGGTTTTCTTAAAGGAGGTTTAAAACTTCCTTTTCTTGAGGATGCCTCCTCGGCTGATCTCTTCAAGTCCACAACTTGATTTGATAGTTTTTGGAAATATTTATACAAGATTTCTAAGTCTAAAGTTTCAGGTTGACTTTTGGCTTTGGGAGGCCTAGTAAGGATTTCTATTTTGTTTTTAGAGGATGCAGCTATTTCAGCTTCACTACTGAGATTGTCTTTTAAGCTTAATATATCCTTCTCGATTTGGATTTCCTCCTTGAAGGCTTCCAACAGTGTGTTTTTATTAGATCTTTTGACCCAAATTGCTATTTTGTTGTGTAGATCTTTGATGTAATATGCAACAATTAGAATTTCAGCGGGCATTGAATCTATGGGAATTTGATTCTTTAGCGTAAGAAATCTCTGGTTAAAATCTTTTACTTTCTCCTTAGGGTTCATTTTTAGGTTGGAGAGCTCCATAACTAGGAATTCAGAAGATTTATCATCTCCAAACTTCTTTAAGAAACATGTTTCAAACTTGTCCCAAGAGACAATGGTTTGGGGCTATTGGGAAAAATACCACGTGGAGGCATTTCCCTCGAATGTATAAGGAATGAGTTTGCATACTACATATTCATGCTCTACACTTCGGATTCTAATGGCCAACATAAACTTCTTTATTTGATCTTCAATAGATTGTTTCGAATCTGGATCAAATTTAGGCAACCATTTCTCCAAGTGTTTTGGTAATGGGTGTTGAGGTCTAGGTCTAGACACGACATATTGATCGAGCCAAGGTTTGGCGAGATTGTTTTGGTTTTCCATGGGTGTTGGTGGTGTCGAAGGCTGATATGATTCATACGAGGAACTACCTTTGTCATATGAATCTCCTCCTAAAGAGGATGGAGATGAGCTAGGAGGAGAAGGTGGGATACCAAATCCTCCGACTCCAAGAATAGGTGTTTCGGTTGGATTGGTGGTATTATCTCCTAGGGGATTTCAAAGTAGACCAGTGCCTTCAATTTTTTCTCAGATATATGAGAAATATAAGGGTTTATGAAGAGGCCTACCAGGTTTTCTAATACGGGCCAAGGCACTATGTGTCCTTATAAGTGACTGATGAACAATTTCTTGGACGTCAGCCCCTTGAGGAGCCGGTGTCACTGGTTCAACGAGAAACTTAGGATTATCGTTTGAGGTAGTTTTTGTTTCAAGTGTAACATTGTTTTCTGAGTAACTACGCATTACGATAGGTGAGTGAGTGTGTGGGGGAGGAGTTTTGCGACTTCCACGTGCCATCAATTTAATTCAGGCCCTCCTTCTAGTGCCATTTGTTGACGGACAAATTTGACAGGCTGTCAACTGGAAGAATAGGTCTGGTTCGAGGTTGTCTAAATAACCCAAGCCATTTGGTGTAACCTGTTCTGATGGGTTTAATGGATCCATTAGCCAATACAAGTTCCTAAAACAAAGAAAAGAGGAAACTATCTACTGCTTAAAACTATAATAATCTATGAACTTTAATCTAATTATTTACAAAATATATTAAACAGAAAAAGAAAGTATGAACATATCTCTTATACAAAAAATTTACAGGTTGCAAGATTTAATGAAAGCTTTGCAAAATCAATGAAAAAATATTTTTTTCAGAAGCAGATAAAGAAAGCACATTTTTTGTATTTTCCATTTTCTAATTATAAATACAATACAACTAGGATTAACTAAGTTATGAAACAAAGATACACAGATGGTCAAAGCCAATATGAAAATTTCCTGTACCACTAATACATAAAAATGACATAAATTAGAATTAGGTGAAGCTAGTGTGTTATTAGTTTGTTAAATGTGTCCACGCCTCTGTACAAACAAAGAGAATCCAACTGCCCTACCTGTGAAAGAAATCTGCAGTAGGCTTATACTAAAATTTTCCTGAATAAATTCAAGGAATGTATTGGCAACAAGGATTTAAGAAAAGAATATTGAACACATATAATCCAGTGATCTTATAATTATGAATGATTACATTCAGATAAATCTTTATGTAAAACATTCATTTTTATCTATCAATTAAACATCAAAGAAAAACCCTGATATTAAAATTGATATGATGATCACAGTCACAACATATGGAACAACAAATCATGAACGACATCTATAACATGAATATCATAGAACATAACATGTCATTGAGACTAAATCTATACAACACATTAATATCCCAAGATAAGAGAAACAAAACATCAATGAAACAACATTCACAGTGGTCTAAATATGAAATGTTATAATATGTTCCATTAAGTTCCGAAAATCATTCGTCCATAATTAGTTCCAGGCCAAGATGCCTTGACTTACAAAAAGAAGAGTATTTAAAGTGTTTTGAAATCCTATTTTCCTATCTCCTA